>JAMKCH010012741.1:0-57001 GCA_023653785.1 Ophioderma brevispina
AAAAGAAAAAAACTAAAAAATCAATAAATTTTATTTTTTAGAAATTACTGATAAGATTAAAGTCTAGTGGTCAAGGATCCAATTGCCAGTGTTTCACAGATTCCATTTTCAGCTTGCCCTAGTTTCCCATTAACATCCATTTAAGAGGCATTAAAAGTCGTCAAGGCCATATTGAATTACAAAGGAGAATTTTAAAACCACGCTTGGTATTAGTCTTATTGAAGAATCCCGTATATTTTGGTATTTCAATGGCATAAAACACACAATTATATCTATTATTGATATATTCCAAACATTGACTCCTCAAAATTCGGTTACAATCCCCCAGAAAAAACTCATAATAGATTAGCATCTATTACTATTCTCGCACCCTGGTATCCTCTTTTGAATATTTTAAATGGACATCCCCAGTAGGACTCATAATAGGATTAGGAATGCAGTACTATTCCTACACTTTTATCTCATAGTATTTTCAGTCAGTTAATCCCAGATAGACTCATATAGATTAGGATCCAATACTATTCCTACCTTGTATCTCTTTTAGTATTTTCAGTGACATCCACAGATAGGACTCATAATAGGATTAGATTCATCTATTACCACCGGGGGGGGGGGTGGATCTCTTTTAGTATTTTCAATGACATCCCCAGATAGGACTCATAATAGGATAGGGCATACTAGTTCCTACTTTTAATCTCACTAGTATTTCAGTTACATCCCAAGATAGGACTCATAATAGGATTAGGATCCATAACTACTATTCCTACCGTTTTATCTCTTTTAGTATTTTCAGTGACACCAACAGAAGACTCATAAGAGGATTAGGATCCAGTGCTATTACGCACCTTTATCTCTTTTAGTATTTTCAATATGCATCCCCAGATAGGACTCATAATAGGTTAGGATCCAGTACTATTCCTACTTGTAAATCTCTTTTAGTAATTTCAGTGGCATCCCCGATAGGACTCATAATAGGAATTAGGATCCTGTACTATTCCCACCTTGTATCTTTTAGTATTTTCAGTGGTTGCATCCCCAGATAGGACTCTAATAGGGTTAGGATCGTACTATTCCTACCGTTGTATCTCTTTTAAAGGTATTTTCAGTGACATCCAGGACCCATAATAGGATTAGGGTCCAGTACTATCCCACCTGTATCCTTTTAGTATTTTCATGACTCCCCAATAGGGCTCATAAGATGCATTTAGTAATCCAGTAAACGATTCGCCCTTCTATGCTCTTTTTTTTTAAAAGTATTTTCAGTGACATCCCCAGATAGCACTCATAATAGGTTAGGTCCGTAATATTCCCACCTGGTACTCTTTGAGTATTTTCAAGAACACCCAGATAGGACTTCATAATAGATTAGGATCCAGTACTTTTCCCACTGTATCTCTATTGAGTATTTTCAATGACATCCCCAGATAAAAACTCATAAGGGGATTAGGATTTGTCTTACATTCCTACCGAGCATCTCTTTCGATTTTGTAATTTTTACAATTTTCGTACCAAAATGGTGGGGTTTCTTTGTTTTGTGTTTGTTTTGATTTTTTTCAAATGTTTTTACCAACCTAATTTAGACGATTATTGATCAATTTTATAGCCGAAGTACATGATTAATTAAAACTGGCATGAACCCTGTTTGACAAGTCTGTGACCTCTGTGGTTGTAATATCAATGAGTTACGAGTCTATGATATTCATGTTATAGACATAATGTTGTAATAAAATTACCGGTAAACTAAAGTTGGCCTACACAAATTACCTTGGTTGTCTTTAGGCTCTTAGGTGTTTTTTGTGTTAATGTGTTAATGAGAGAAATTGGAGCTATCGAATTGACCCATCACATGCCGTGGTGCGCAATTGATTAGCGCATCCAAGATCTAAACGGGGAAGGTTGTGGGTTCGAGTCCACAGCAAGTTCATTTTGAAAATCCCCGGACACCTCTACCTTATCTAATATTCATTAAAAACCGAGGGTCTATAGCTAATTGAATGAACAGTAGTGTGTGTACTACTGGTGGTGGTATGGAAATTGCATATGCAGGGATTGTGATGTTAGTACAAAATTATATATAAACTATTTTTCACAAAACCGGACTCGCCACTTGTGTCTGCCCTTTCCGTTTTAAAGAATTTTTATTAATATGGGGAAGGGATTAAATAAGTTTTAATCTTGATAGCTGCCTTCAGCCCAAAGCCCCATCTGTAAGTTTTTGATATTCAACCCGTTTTGATGTGCGAAAGTGATTTTGTCACGTGTGAGCCCAATACGCAGTATATAATATTGGAACCAAAACGGTTCGCCCACCTTCCAAACCAAGCATCATTAGCCCTAAGAAAAGGGGTAAATGAGGGTAAATAAGGTAACAGCAGTAGCTTTCTTTTGATACCAAAATTTGTACAACTTCTGGTAAAATCTCAAATCTAAGTCTGGGGGACGAGGTATTAGCGATCGGGCCATGGCCTTTAAATTGCATGACAATTAAAAGCGCTAGTAGTGGTCCACTGACAAACTGGCCACGACCTTTGGAGACACTCAGACTAAATCAACCAAAGTTTGACCTTATGTAAATTGATTGGACACAGCGGCTGAACACTATCAAATTATGCTTAATTAATGCAAGGAGGCTATTGCATGACCGATCTACCCACCACCATCAATTAATTAAATGATTTCCATAAAAATGACAAAACGCATTATTTGGCATTTAGTTTGTCATGTAATTTATCATGCACTTAAAATGACAAATTAATGGAATATTTTGCCATTCTTAGTTTGTTTATGCAATTTAAAAGTGAAATTACGAAAGTCATTAAGCTGTATGTAGATGAAAAAAAAAATGTTATAAATTGAAAAGCTGACATTGTAAAAAACATTTTATCTTCAATGTTTGTATGATAATTTAATTGGTCCCTTTTTTGACCAACTTAACTTTTCCAGAGACGTAGCCAGAGGATGGGCGGCAGGGCAGTGGCGGATTTAAGAGTCAGCAGATTGTCAGCAGTTGCTGACAGGGGCCCCTAAAATATTGCTCTCGGGCCCCTCGACACCTTGTCGCCACTAAAGTGCGCTATTGCGTTGCTTTGACGCTAAGGGGCCCACCTTAAGCTGCGACCGGGCCCTTTCTTAAACCGCCACTGAGGCAGGGGGCAGTGCCCCCCCCCCCCCCAATTCAGTTCCTTCGGTACATTACGGTGTGCATGTGTGAAGTACAGCTGGAAGATAATTCTTGCAAATTATGTTAAGTTGGTGATTATCCCCACCTCACTCATCAGATTCTAGCTCAACGTCACAAAATAAAAATTGGTGTCAAACCGGCGAGCGAAGCGGGCCGTCCGTACATTACACCTGTCATACAATCACACATCCTGCCCCCCCCCCCCCCCCCGCTCCCAGGCCCTCTTCTCCATGCTGTCTATATACAGCCACTGAACTTTGCAAAGACTTTTACAGATTAACATATTTTTTACAATTTTGAAACTACATTCCACGGACGTGGCCATGGCCCACGTAGAGTACGCAATCGCTGACTGAAACATTTATTTGGCCATACGGTGTTGAAATTAAATTGTGCTTCGCCTTGTAAAAAAATATTTAAAGCAATATGTTTGAAATAGAAATGACTGGATTGCGATTGCATTGTGAAAAATCAGTCGGATGGTGGGATCTAAACATTCACCAATTTATGCTTAGGTTGAACGTTGTAAGAACACTAGGTTGTTAGTAAGTCAGATGGTCATACAAATAACATGAAAATCTCCCTCTTTGATGTAAGCGACTTTATCAGTTTATCAATCCATTCCGTCTTTTGCATTGTATTCAGGCAGTAATAATTATGTAATCGATTAAAATTATGTGATAGTTGATGAATCAATGGAAACCCAGACGAATGGTTGGTCAAGCAATCATTCATTATAGCAACTCAACCCAAGTGCAATCAAATGAATACAGCAAAAATAGCTTGCAAGTTACAAGCCGATTTGGGCGTTTTGTATGAGTCGGCCACGGGTGTTACTAGGCCACAAATCTTAGAAAGAAAGGTCCAAACATAGAACCCTTTTGGTCATGTATTAAGCACCCTAAGCTACCAGCTAAGGTTCTAAGAACCCTAAAGATTTGTAGTGAAAACTCTTCAAAATTTAATAGGCCTACCCAATCTTTGATCAATAATTGTTGGAATGATATTCGAAAACACACATTACCCAGTCTCCCCCCCAATGTGAATGACATACAAAGTCTTTGCCAATCCCCCAACATGATTGATGGGGGGATGGCGGTGGGGATGGGGTGGGGTGGGGTGGGGTGGGGACGGGTAATACTGAGGTGGAAGTTTGGTAGCCCTTTCAATTGAGTTATAACATGGGCTTGTAGGAACTTGTAGGCTCTTTACTCTGGCCCGGATGAGCAATATACCCAAATGATGGGGAAGTATTCCAACTTTTACCAAGATTGTAGGAATGGTCCATTTTGGCATGCATGGTTCATATAGATTTAGAAAGGGCCATTGATAACCTTTGGGTCTAAAATTATATTTCGTGGCAGCAACGAAACCATTTCTTTCATTCTACCAATAACCTCTGAAGGGTGCTTTATTAACATACTTAGGCTTAGGTTCGTTAAGGTTCTTCATAGAACTAAAAAAGGTTATTTAGGCCCAAAGAAAATGGTCCTTTGTAGAAACTTAAACTCTGGACCCTTAAATGTTAATAAAGCACATCAGAGGTTCTTGTAAAACCAAATAGAAATAAGTTCTTCTTGGCTACGAACATATTTTAGCACAAAAGGGTTATCACTGCCTTCACGGTTGCTTAAACTTTAAAAATACATTGTAATACATACAAAAAGAACTTTAGAACTAGTTAAGGTTCTTTCTACCAAACAGTGCCCTATGGCCCCCCGTAAACAAACAAGTTTATAATCATTAAATCACCATCATTCTCCACACTAAACTTAGAAACCAGTCTCAATTTTATTACAAATCAACTCACCATAACCATTTCATTAAAGGGCTCGAGAAATGACAAATAGGAATTGATGTGGTTTGTGTCAAGTCTCAAAGTCATAAGCTGCCATCATAAGATTTTCCGTTCGTTTTGCCACCCAATTAGTGATTAATTTCCCAATATAACCTTGAAGGGGGTGTCACCCTGATTAGGATTAGGGATGGTTCCGCCCGAAAAGCTGCACGTTTAGCGTGTCCTGCACATTTCAAAATGGCCGCCATGTTTTATGTAAAACCGCCAAATTATAATGTCAGTACAGATAGATAGAAATTTTATCCAAGACTACAACGAAACCAGTTTTCAACAGCCTGAAGGGGCTTAAACATCAAGGCGTTTCAAGAGGCCGCCGCAAAGAGGCAGGTTTTGCTAAATGAACTTAAACCCCCCCCCCCCAATGGCCAATGTGAAATAAGAACCTGGGTGTGAATTTTGGGAGCTCCACAAGAATTTTATGGCATTTATATTTTACGTACGGCTTGTTTTAAAGATGGCGGTGATTTATTCGCTCTAGGGTACGTAAATTAGGAAGGAAAGCAGCCCTACTCATCTTGTCGACGTTAAAAACAACTCCACTTAGAATAATGACCCTAAATCATTTCCAGATGTTACAAATTTTAAAGGGGGTTATTGACTTGTCCTAGAGGGTGCCGTTACTATAGCTGGTTACTACGTGGGCCATATAACGTAGTTAACTGACTCCATAAGAGTCATAGGAAGACAAAACAGCTAATATCAAACTGTGCGAATCCGGTTTAAGGTGACCCATTCACTTGCGTGGGAGATTGCTGCCCCCAGGTGGTAGTGTCTTAGGTGTAATAGATGTAATAGAGAGTTGATCCGGTTTTGGGGTATCTAGCCAGGCAGTATTCCAGTCTGTAAGAGGTTGAAAGGGAAACTGGAGAGTTTAGCAGCGTGTCGGCAGAAAGGACGGCGAGAGCGCAGTCTCTGCTACCGAGTCGGTGTGATTCTTTGAAGTGTTATGCAGCAGGTGCTTGTTGTCCAGAAGGGGCCTTATTCAATGGTTGAGTCGGTGGTGTTCTTCCGAAGCATGCAGGAGAAATGATGAACGCAATGGTAGGGAATTCGATGGAGTAGGGCGGAGGCAGCCAGTGATTTTTTTTTTTTGTTTGGGTTCTAAAGGTCTAGTTGAGTACTGTGTTCCAGCTTCTTTGTTGAGAGCTGTTGCACCATACTGGGCGGCATATTCAGCAGTGATTTAGACCAGAGCCAAGGCAGTGGTGGTGCGTAGGGTCGTTGGGCTGGCACCCATGAAGATACAGCAAGTCGGCACAGGAGGTTTTCCTCGAAGATACCTTGGCGCATACGGACTCGAGGTGCTGCCGGTAAAGTAAGTTTGCAGGTCGAGCTTCAACTCCCAAGTAGGTTGGTGTAGGATGTATGGCAGAGGCGCTCCACTGAGGTTGATTTTAGATGGCAGATGAGAATCTTTGGTTGTGAGGTGGAAGGCAGTAGCGGTGGTCTGATTCGCTCAAGCTTCAGTCGTCCAGGTATTGAGATAGGCTGCAAGAAGGGCCATGTCTGTGGTAAGTGTGCTTTCTACTTTCTACTTCTGTCCAGTTGCGGTCCGAGTGGAGGAGGGCAGAATCGTCGGCGTAGCCATGTATTGTCTAGATGTTGTTTTTTTTTGGGGTAAATCGCTGATATACAAGTTGAACACACATAGGAGGCCATACAAGGACCCTTGTGGTACTCCGTTCCTCAGACGACGCAGACGACTAATTTGCCCATCACTGGTCTTGAGAATAAGCTGCGGTTGCAAGCATGTACATATGATTGTACAAGGTGACGATCCGGGATGGTCTGGTGAAGCTTGAGTGTCAAGCCCTGGTGCACACGGTGTCGTATGCTTAAGTAAGGTACACAAGATTACGGAGCTTTTCAAAGCTTTCTCAATATCATTTGTGAGTTTTGTTAAAATCTGATGGACAGTCCTGCCGGCCACGGCGAAATCCAGCTTGTTCGTCAGGCAGTTGGGGATCGACGACGGGCTCCAGCGGGCCATGGATCATCCCTTCAAGGAGTTTGAAGGAGCACACAGTAGTGATATTGAGCGTTATATGGCATATTTTAAAATATTAGATTTGGCTTCCATTTTGATTTGGGCGTAGGACTCAGTGTTGCTTGCAAGTGCCATGCATTGTTCATGGGTCTTTAGTATATCTAGTAACTCAGTTTGATAGTATAGGGTGGTATAGATAATGATCATTTATGGCGGACGCCATCTTGGATTCTCAAAATGCTCAAGGAGCCCAGGTGGCACCCGGCCAGGATTCTTATTTACACACCTATCTAGATTTTCAGCAGAAAAAAATATGTGTCCATACTCAATTTACGGTCAGGCCATAAGTTGGACCATGGCTACCTGATACTACAAGATAAGTGTATATTGCCTCACCTGACAGAAGTAAAATCTACCTCGGTTTCAGAATTAAGTATATTCAGTGAAATAGATACTTTATGATTTAATTTTTGTACGATTGAAGTTTGTGTTTAAACGTTGTGTAAATAAAATATTTTTTTCGTTTTTTAAGTTTTTAAAGTTTTTTATTTTTCTCTTTAAAGATTTTGCCATTCATGCAGATTCTTCGTTAGACATCATTCTATGTTTTATATTAGCTTAGGCCTACCAGTTTGCCTAAACCTGCAGAAGTAAAAATATACACCTCGGTTTTTTAAAAACGAAGTACTATCAGGACTCTGAACATATATTACGTTATATTTAATTTGTATGATTGAAGTTATGGGGTTTTAAACTGGTAAATAAATATTTTAACTATGCGGAGCATTTGTTAGTTTTAATGTAACTTATAAATTTTACCGTTCAGATGAGTGTTGTTAAAGACATAATTCTATGTTATATAAGCTTAGGCCTACCAGCTTTGCCTAAACCTGAGGAGGAAAAAATCTCTTACCTCGGTTTTAAAAAGAAGTACTATTCAGGAAAATAGAGTTTATATTTAATTTGTCCGATTGAAGTATGTGTTTAAACTATGTAAATAACTCATTTTAACATGACTGGTACTATAGTTATTTAATGTAACTGTAATATATTTTTGACCATTCAGATTTATCTGTTTAGACTTAATTCTATGTTTTATATGAAGCTTCGCCTACCAGTTTGCCTCCAAAATGCAGACAAGAAGTGAAATTTCCTACCTCTGTTTTGAAAAAGAATCCTATGCAGGAAATATATAATTTATATTTAATTTTGTTGTGATTGAGTATGTGTTTAAATTATGCTAAATAAAATATTTTACTATGGCGGGCCATGTTATTCTAATGTAACTTAAATATAAATATTATACATTCAGATTCTATGTTTAGACATATTCTATGTGTTTATATAAGCTTACCAGTTTGCCTAACCCTGCAGGGAGGTAAATCTCTTACCTCGGTTTTAAAAAGTACTATTCAGGAAATAGATTATTTATATTTAATTTGTACGATTGAAGTATTGTTTGGTAAACCGTGTAAATAAAATATTTTTTTAACCATGGCTGGTCCTTATAGTTATTTGAAGGTAACTGTAAATATATTTTACCATTCTTGCCACATTGTATTCTGATTTATACCGATCCGACGGCGATATGTTCGCCCCTACGCCGGGGCGGCGCACTCACCATCCCCCATGACTGGGGGGGAATTTTCTTTGCATTTCTGTCTATACACCGCGTTTACCGTGGTACGTGTACCACAAAAGAAGTGATAATTTGATCAGTTCTGATGGCAAAAATCAAACATTTCACTGTTATCCCTTGTATATACATCATGGGTGGCTCAGGAAAAAAATGTAAATTTTTTGGCTGCACAACTAGCGATAAAAAGTTACAAAATGAAACGAATGTGTGTGAAATTCACTGAACATGACGAATGCGTGAATGTATGCAGCCGTACCAGATGCATCCCAAATGGAAAAACCTCCGAATCTGCCAATTAAGTGATGATTTATTTAGTATTTTCATTTAGTTGCTTTTAAATACGATTTTTGTTTTCAAAAAATTCCATTTTAAAACTGGTAAATTTAGTTCCACATGTCACGTACACACTACATGTAGCCCAAAAAACATAGGGGGGGGGGGGGGGGGTAGGACACGCATCTGCTCGATTCGGGCATGGGAGATCCCAAAAACGGTAATTTGTGGACCTGCTACGCTGCATTCACTATGGCAGTCTCAGTACCAGTGCATTAAAAAATCAATCTCTTACAATAGCACACATCCGTAGGGGTTAGTGGATTAACCCCCACTGCAAAATGAGGTAATTCTTAATAACGGTCATTTAGATTTTGTGACCAGGCCTAGTCTTGTCAAGTCTGGTTTGTAACAGTTCGATAATAGTAAGAGCGCCCTCCTACCGTAAGTCTTTGACAAACAGAATAGAAACCGGAAGTTGATGCCGTTTTGAATTTGCTGTGCTGTTTGATGTTATTGGAATTGGTCCTACCCCAATGAAACAATCATTGTATCCATTTCAGTCTAACTACCACATTGTAACTCGCCGGGCATTTTAACGTGTACTGATAGCAGCGTTAGAACATTCCCATGCACAAACGAGACTAATTTTGTTCAATCTCCCCGAAATCGACTCAACTGGGCCGGGAGCGTCCTTCTAAAACACCAAAAATCCGCATCGGAAGATGTCAAGTTTTTCAGCAAATACGATCGGCCTTTGGGAACGATTCACTTTTCACCGTACCACGGATATATCAACATTCTGTTGGTACTTTATTTGTCTGGATGTTTGAATTTTACGAAAAATGAGTTTTCTCGCGCGGCTGTTATTAACAATTTTTAACCACGTATCTAACCATAGGATTCAGTTCTCAGTCACGCAAAGTGGGCCAAAATTAACCTTCAATTTTTACAACAACAGGTAGACACTTGCCCTGGAATCCAGTTTAGGCCAGTCCCTGACATCATCCTCCATAAATCCGTGGAAATAAACGGTGAAATGAAAATTGTTAAAAATTGCGAGAAAAAAGGTAGGTTGTAAGTGTGGGTACTGTGTGTTTGGTGGCCAAGATGCCCCCCCAGTAATGGCGGCAACGTAGAGGGTGTCCTTTCAAGGCTTCCCCGTCGGATTAGTGTATATGTTCCATGATTTTTTAAGAGAGTAAAGTTTAATCAGGCATATTGATAAGACATCTATTGTGGATGGAGTTTTTTGTTATATTTGAATTTCAAGTTGAATATCATTTCTCAATTTCATACACATAATCTTAAATTTGACGCGTTTTAAATGTTATTTATGTGTTATTATTATGTAATGTACTAGGTGTATCATATTATTTTGATTTACGGAACAATTGGTCGAAAAAGCGGTTATATGTATGTAATGTACTAGTACCCTTTCTAGTTATATATGAATTTTAAATTGATTGATGTATTGTTTGTAATGCTAAATGGTTTTTGAACAAACCGTACCACAATAGTCTTGTAATTAGTAAATTAAAAAATAGCACCTACAGAAGGCGAAACTTTCAAATAGTTCCCGCTGTGGCGATGACTTCACTGTACTTCTTATGATCCAATCGCTGCATATTATATTCTTATGCAGGTTGATTTTTAGCCTACGGGGAAATAGGACGCCCCACGCCCAGCTTTAGTTGAACTATAGCACTCCAGGGGTGAGTATCTTTAAATCAATTTCACTAATCACAGGACTTTTGTTGAGAATATAGATGGACATGAACAAATTGCCTAAACAAATTAAGGTTGATAATAGGGTGTCGTTTGAGTTTTAAGGCAGATGGGCCAATTTTAACTCATATGTCGGGCATGTTGTTAAAGGAAGGACGAGTATTTTAGTTATAATTTTGGTTATATTGGGATATGGTGGTATTGAAAAATAGGTATAGACACAAAAAGCAGGCTAATATCATTATTTAACCAAATAGTATAAGAAAAATGCGATATTTGTGCAAGTTGCGGCCATATTGGAAAACATAATGGCGGACCAAGATATTTAAACATATGTCAATTTGCCGAGTCCTGACCTTGGAAAAACGTAGGTATAGACACAAAATAAAGTTCTATCATGTTTACTAAAAGAGATATAAGACTGTGAAAATAAGAATTGGGGCCATTTGAAAAATTACCACCATGGTCGCCACAGGTAGAATCCAGCTGGGGTCCCGTTTTGAAATGGTGAGTTATGGTTCATATTTACCGGTGTGACAAAAGGTTCTACTTCTACACTAAGGTGCCCGATTTTTCCAGAAGGGTCTTACCTCTAGACTAAAAAAGTGTGTCACGGATCTCGACGGAAAGGAGTAGGGAGGATGATGATATAAACATACACTCGTTTGGGGGCGGCTCTTAGTGGTAGCAAAATCATATTCAAAATATCTTTGAGGGTGCATATTTTAAACAGTCACATAAATTACTTGTTTAGTGTAGCAAATATCATTTAGGGGTGTTTTTCTTGCAACTCAAAGTACGTATAGGGTACATCCTGGAAGCATTATATGAGAATTAATATTCCTTTTGAGAATAAAGTGACCCCCTCCGAAAAAAAAACCAAAATATAAGCAGAAGTAAAAAGGCTTTTCAGATAAAGGCATCCAAACACTATTCGACGAGGAAAAAGTGCCATATCAGATTGAAAAAAAATGCATGCCGACATTCTCGGCTGCAGGCCCCCTCCTTTCTGTTACTCCATAGATTGCTACCTCTTTCTGTCAGTCTATCTTATCCTCTTCCCCTGTACTTCTTTTATTCTCGTCATTAATTACCTGTGATGGCCCATCCGAAAAATTCAAATTGGGAGAAAAACACCCATATCGTGATTAATGACTCAGGCACATTGTCATCACAATTGGTGGACGATTTCCGGGGTGAAAGCACACTATAATTAGTCCGGCAGGAGCCATTGTCCGGGCTCCATAGACGATAACGGAATAAAGCATGAACATGTGCGTGACGAGTTCAAACTGCATGAGTGCCTATTCCTTATCGTTGGAGCCGGACTGGCGCATGCGTACCAACCGGACTATAATTTACTTCTACACAGGTGTTAGAAGTAATTATTAGTCCGGAGTACTCATAGTCCGGGAAAAAATGGTGAACAATAGGGCAATCGATTCCGTTGGCCTTTACGCAAACGTTGGGTTCACGCTTTATTCCGTTATAAGTCTATGGAGCCCCGGACTGTGGCTCCCGACGGACTATATTGTTTTCTAACCCGGCACTTGACTCCGATCAGTTGTCCTCAGACATGGCGGCCAAGGCTCATTCAATATGACACTCACCCAAACTATCAAAAGAATTTTTCAGCAATCCGGAGTGCAAACCACAAACCATTTGGGTGCCTTGAGGTGGGTAGTCATTGGGTGTTCCCCATGACCCACAAAGACGATATAGTCTTCGTCCGTTATCATACAAAAATAAAATCAGAAAGAAATACCCTACAGTGGAGTTGATTCGGTTTTGGAATAAGAAAGTATTCCTTGACTTAAACAATTAAGGATTTCGTCAAGATTTCGCTTTTACGTGTTAAACCAAGGCGAGGTCTTGTGGCCCTGAAGACATTTAAAGAATTGGTGAGTGAACAATAGTAACTTTTTTTAAAACAAAGAAAACCAACTTTTTGTTAAAGACATTCAAACTTTCAAAATGGGTCCAACATTTTGTGTCTGCTGGTCAGCCGTTTATAAGCCCCAAACCTATTATAGCTTCTGCGAAAATTTCATAGTCCTCTGGCATTTGGTGCTACTTTGTATAATTATCTTTTGATTGTCCAAAGTAATGTAGTGGTATTTATTTCGTTCTGGTTATGATCATTAGAGAAAGGATAAAATCCATACATCGATATATCTTCACAGAATAAGGACAAGCTACGGTGTAAAGCATTAAATAAGTGTCCCGCGGAAGGCAATGTGTCCAGGAGTCCCATATCCTGAAGGTGGAAAAAGAAAAAGTAGAAAAACATGATAAAACCTTCACTTCAAATGACTTCATGCAGTAGCAGACACCTTGGCTGTCATCAATTGGAAGCATATTTAATGTGAGCATAATGAAGCATATTTATGACAATCCTTTGCCTTTTGGCAGCGTGTTGTATAAGCAGTAACCGTGTTGCGAACTCAGTAAGCCCATAATGTTTTGTGAAGGAAAAAAATATAGTTGCCGTTCATGATTTACTGGACAATGTTAGCTTCAGGCTGGTGCAAAAGAAGAGATTACGGGAGAATTTTTCTCATCTTGCTTCGTGTAAGCGTGTTATCGTGAACTACAATGTCATTGCACTTGATACCGAGAGGTCACTGCAGATATTCCCAACTTCTTTTTAACAATCATTTCTGATCAATACTTAAATAAAGGTCTTCTTCTTATCGTGCCAACAAAGTGGTTCTCAAATATGGTTTTAGCCAGAGATGGGACAATGTCTGACGCCTTCACTGAATTGGCGCAAGGTCTTGGTCTGTTTTGTTACTCCAAAGTGGGCAGACCAAGAGATGTTACCTTGTCTGTGGTTCTGTTCAACAACCACAGATGGGTGGTCCCTTGGTCTGCTCTTCCACGTAGCCCCAATTCTGCAAGGTAGCCCTTAGTCCTCCGGTTCTTGTCTCAATCTGTTTGAGACAAGATCATCATTCCAGCCATGAGAGTCATTCCATCTAGAAGCTGCTCAACAACCAATATAATGTTACTTGGTTGCTAGCAAGTCTAACTCTTAAACTCCTTAGAGACTAGCTTTTTCAAGGGGTTGGATTTCTGCTTAAGAAACTCGTTCTGTATTTTAAAAGTCGGTTAGCAGCAAGGTCACTGTCCGGAAATAGGTTGCTTCACATTAGATACGTGGCAGCTAGTTCTTTCAATGCTCGCTACACACGACGGATGTCTGTTGCGGCAATTCCTAATTAGGAATTATAAAGTTCTCTTCCCCGTTGCCATGTAACAGCAATTGGTGGGCAACTTGTTTGGGTGTAACATTCTGGGGGGCTGCTGTGGAGGTTGATAGTTTTCGAAGTTTTCGGATGGTAGACAATTCTTTCTTGCTGTTATGGGTCATATTGTTGGATTCCTTTTATGTAGATTTTGATCTTTTCCTGGGGGATCCTCTCCGACACGTCCTCATCTTTAGCAGTTTTTTAGCTAGAAAGATCAGTTTCAAACATGGTAGTATACTTTGGATATTATTTAGCACATTTCTTGGAAAAGGCCTGGTATATAATATTCCGTCCTACAGCCTCTGGGTATGAATCCCGTCAGGTCGTCTTCATAGTTGTGCAAAATTTGCCATGGTTTTGGAGAATCCCTCTTCACGTTCTGATCCGGGTCATCAGTGAATCCTTCTCGGTCTGCTTTCCTATAGTTCAAGCGCCGCTTAAAAGGCAGTTTGTTTGGTCTTACTGAAGCTTTGACTTGAATGTCGATTGTCGATGATTTGATTTAGTAGAACCTGATCCAAACAATCTTGCTACATAGGTTTGAATGTCGATTGGTCAATGTTGATTTATTAGAATCAGGATCCAGAACAATCTTGCGACAAAGGTTAGAGATGTTTTTACTACAATAGCTAGATCAGGGAGTTATAACCTCTTTTCCAACCAACGGGCAACTAAAACAAAATGATGGCGGGCAGCTTAGGGTCGTGAAGGAGCCGGAGACGGTAGATGTTGACTGTCTAGCTATTCTTCGACAGCTTGTCCTTTTTATGGTTTTCATTGTAACCCCCATTGGGTATTGGCTGTTGAAATCGGCAATGGAATTGTGTTTGTGGAAATGTCCCGAGATTGAATTGAAGGTGCTTTTAAAATCTGCTGATGGTGGGTTTTGTAGACTTATGTAACTATGACAGAGCTGAGCTTAATGGTGAGGAATTCGATGTTGGTTGTTTAATAATAACGGTCGTTGTTATAAAGATTAAAATCGTTTTGTTTACTGGGTTTATATAATAGTAAATTTGGTGAAGTACGCTAATGGATGCCTGAATGAATGACCTCGCTACGCAAGCATAAATAACATGGAATAAACTGTATTTTATTTTCTATAGAATTAGGAGTGGTGGTTTATTCCCTTTATTTTAGGGGATATTTTCTGTAAACTACACAAGTTCATTGTATAATTAAATAAATTTTTTTCCCAAGTATTTTACTTAACCTACGAGTAATATTTCTTTAAAGATGAAGGTGAATACTCAACTTCATATTAGCCCTTCACGTTCACACTGCCTTGTAACAATTCCTGCTGGTCTCTTATTCGGTGATATACCATGGAAACCAAAGTCTGGTTTATTCAGAAGGTGTCTTAAACGGGCTCATAAGCCAGGTCTCGACCTTCCAGATAGGCTTTTTTTTCATAGCCCTAAAGAATTGATTTCTTTACGACTTTATTCGAGTACTAACCCCTATTGAAACTTGTAAATTGCACATTTGTTTCCCAACGTCAAGTTTCATATCCTTTAAATGGTGGGTAGATTTGACCGTATAACCAAGAGCATGTTCCTTAAACTGGTTTGCCACAACCGTCTGTTCAACAAAGCTAAAACGCCGCCGTTTCCGACTACAGCACATGTTTTTGGGATTGGATGTACATGTTTTGTTTCGAAAATAGTTGAAGACTCTTTTGAATAAGATTGCGGAAAATGCATGAATTCTAAATTCGTCGAAGCATTATAAACTTTGAATCGCATATGCTGGTTCGTCGAGTAACTTCTGAGAACTTTCTGTGTAAACTAGATGACTGAATAGATATCCGAGTAAATTAAGGTATGATTGGTTTATGGGTGCCTGGTAAAATATGAAATTTGCGGAAATTGAAAAGTATTCTTGTTTTATATAACAAGTAGTTCATAATTATAAGATCCTTGGTCAGACGGTCTTAAACTTGAGCTTAGGTTGGGCTAACTACTCACATGATGACTTACTTCCCCCCGATTACCTACATCACTGCTATCCCCAGGATTGTATAGTTGAGGTAATCCGCTCATATATCCGATCGGGGGGCCGTATAGGCAAAATACTATAAGCCCTTTTGCCTTTACGCATGTTTGGCGAAAATAGTAATCGGGCTATTCGCGCGGAAATTAAATGACAATGACTACTTATGTCCATAAAATATATGAAATGGCATGCAAGCTTTTTTCCCCAGACTTTTTCTAAACTGTCGAATCAGGTTCGGCATGAAATTAGGTCGGGGGTGATGGCGCTGCTGTTACAAGACTTTCTGGACCTGGACAAGTAATGCGATGATAAGTGATGAAATCTATCCTTTTCAACTTCAACAATTTTTTTTTTTGTCCACATTTTCAGCCAAAAGAGGTTCAGTTTTTTGGAATAAAGACTCCAGTTTGTGGTCCTACACGTGGACATTTGTGACAGACGACATTTTTCGTGAAAAAAAATCTGTTTTTTTCTAGTGCTGCTGAAATTTGGTGGTCGGCAGGACCCATTGAACCTTGCCATCGTCTTGAACTGCTGACAAAGTTATCCTCAGGACTGCTCCGAAAAGGAACTTAACCCGTAAGTTACTTCACTTTAAAAGTGCATAAAAAGTGTCTGTATCTCCCGTTGTGCATAAGGGGGGGGTCCATGGGGTCCCCTCTGAAACCACTTTGCCATTTGAATTTTTAACTAAAACTCTAGTCATTGATAGGGTGCATCAACACGACACACGTCAGGAACACAATGAAAATCGGTTGTACAGATTCAAAATGGCGGCCCAAAAACATTTTTGAAAAACGCGCACCCAATTCTCCCGCCCAAAAACTTTCTTAAAAAAAAACCTTTTTGTCCCGAAGGACTTTTTCCATAATTTTGGCTCTCATAGAGGGCATCAATAAAAATTCAAAAAGTTTATTCCGGTGCCATGGGCAAAAACAATTTTTGAAAGCGCCCCCAAAATGGTTTTTTTTATTCTAATTAGTATAAAACGCATGACCGATTTTGAATTTTTTTTCCACCAAATATGCTGCAACTTTTATTGAGGCAATACATAAAATCTTGGGCAAAAATAATTAGCGTTAAACTGGCGTGCGAAAAACGAAATCATGATTCCACATGACCCCCCCCCCCCCCTTACGCACTAAGTCATTAATTTCTGAAGAAGATTCCAATGGATTGTATACTATGGAATATTGATGCTGCGTCTGCCGTACTATTATTTTGGGATTCTCGCTGTGAGGACATACAACGCGTCTTTTAATTCTGTACATTAGACGCCACGTCTGAGTGCACATAGTATTTGTAAATCAGTAAGGACATACTTGTGTGTATAATTGTTATCAACACCATGTTAATTATATTTGGAATAAATTCTGACCCAGTCAAGATTGATATAATAATATAATGAATCAGTTTGTTATTATATAAAATCCGATCATTAAGCAGAACTCTTTGTTTGTGTTTAAAGGGTGTTACTGACCTTGGCGTTTGCGAGAAATCGTAATCACAGCACTATCTTTGCTCACATCAGTTTAGCCTCTACGGATAGCTTACCTTACATGGTCCGCACTAGTTGAATTTCCAAAATATTTTCAAAGGCATAGGCGAAATTTTTCCGGTTGTATATCGCAGATGTCAATTTGCCGAACAGATGAGTTACCTAGGACACGTGTTTGTGTTCAACTGTATGCCAAAATCAGGATCAGTGCAGTTGTTAGGGTTGACGATTCTTAAGTACATGTGTTAATTTAAAACACCTAATCATGTCGTCATGGATGGGGGCACATCCGATTGAATGGTGTGTTGAATGAAATCATCGATCGATTGTTAAATTGATAGGTGCTTAATGGGATTGGGTAGATAGAAGTGAAAAGATGATGGAATTGAAGGTAGGTTTCTTGATTGGAAAAAGGTTTTGATTGGATGAATCGATGCTTGATTAGGTGAATATATGATTTGGATGAATATATGGATACTTGATTATTGGATGAAGGGGTTATTTGTAGATTGATGCTTGATTGATTAATGGCTTTCTTAGTACACAATCATCATACCAACTTTATGCTCTATTGACTGGAAAAAATGTCCTGAGATAATCCACCATAAAACAAAACTCCTAAGGCTACAAGAACGAAGAAAAAGTGTCTTGTTCTGCCGCATAGGGGTATCCTGTTAGAATGAAGAAAACGTGTGTTAGTAAATGGGGAAAAAAATTACACTTCGAAATTTATTAAATGTTTATTTCTTGTTCTCCTTCCTCTTCCTCTTCCTTCCCTTCTCCCTCATCTCCTCGTCCTCCCTTCTTTGACATAGTTCACGAAAAAGGTATATACTGCTTCACATATCCAAGAAATGGAATACAATAGTTTGAGCTTCATAGCTTATTACAGAATGCACTAATCGCATACTTCAAAGGTCCCCCAAAGCTTCCAACTCAAAATGGGCTATATGGTCTACTATAAAAAAACAGAAATGATAAGGAGGATAAACCACTTGAATGATAATCCACTTGCCAAACATCAAACCAACACTAGACCCCAACATTACATACTTCCTGCCATCTTGACGAAGCGTTTCTAGATTTTCCCACATATAAAATATGTTATTATTTCAATTTCATTCACTCTGAACAAAAAGGTGCGAACGAGGTTCTAAACTTGTCCAGTCATCTAATATTCTTCACATTAACCAATGAAGAGTTCTTTAACTGTACAAGCATCTTTCTGTGGTTCTGTTGAACTAGTTTGGGGGGGGGGTTAGCGAACCCTTTTTGAGGTTCTAATTCTTTGGGCGTTAAGCTTTCCATAAGGACAAAAGGTCGCATTTTTGCTTAGTGTTGGGAACTCATTAAAACTGATTTACACAAAGGCACATAAGTTACGATACTTTCTTGTTCAAATTCAAATTGAGGGTATTTCGCATACTCAAATAGGTCCCTTATTTATGGTTTAGAGTTATCGGAGCCCTCATTGCACCATTATGCCTAGGTGTTAAGTTATGCTCATTCATATTTTAGAATTGTCGATACCACACTGTTAAATACCCCTGTACAAAACCGGCAGTTGGCTGGCAACCTGGCACTCACTACATGCAGACGTAAAATACTGGGAGCCTTAAAAATACGAAACCATTGCAAGAACGTAAAATAACGGCGTAACATCTCAGCCTCACCGTTATTATGGTTTTTGACATTAATTGTTTTCAAACCTCTTTAGAATAAACGTTGTACAACAATCCCTGACCAAATTTTCACGTGGTAGCTATGGCATCATACAAACGTTGTCTTTACGTTACCACGATGGTTTTAAAAAAAGTTATCTTCAGGCAAACAATTTTGAGAAAAAAGAGGCAATAACAAAGGGAAAACTTGAAGAAATCAAGATTTAAACCAGTTTATACACTTTGTTTTATATGGTACTGCCCACATTCTAATGTCACCACCAATTACTTAATCATCTTATTATATAAGAAACTTAATACAGTTACCTTACATAATGCGAACCAGGCCTTAAAATTACAAGTCCTAAACAAACCTTATCCACTACACTACTACATGACTTTCTGAAACAGATGCAAAATTAAATAATATGTGTGTAATATTTTTTTTTTAAATTAACTAAATATATACAAAGGAGAAAGAGGGTTTTTAAAACTAATTTTTTAAAATGATAGGGAAATAAGATTTTGCATTGTTAAAATGACGTACTGACGACTTTATCTTACACACTTTTATAGGTAAAACGGTTTTTTTCATAGTTCGTATCTTACATTACAAACCAGGTAAGCATTACAAAAGAAGATAGAATACGGTCAGCGTAATAAATTAACTGACTTTTTTTCCAAATGTGTAGTCTTATTTTTTAAGCCACTGTTTTATTTTTCTGCTTCCAAATTGTTGTTATGTTAGGTATAGGTATAAGCGTGAAGATTATTGAATATTGGGGTTTACCTAATTTCAAAAGGTAAGTTTTTCCTGGTAAATTAGGAACTTTTGATTAACAGTGCAGTATTAGGCCACCTCAGTGTCAGAGGATAAGGCCCCAGGAATCTCTGAATCTGCGTGCATAAATTGTACTTTGAGAAACTACTTCTTTGAGCTTCTATGTGAACTTGGGTTGACATGATAGAAATGACAAAGTCACACAAGAAGTGTGGATTTGTGTTTTGTGTATCTAAATAGTTAATGCTGAACTCGCACTTTTAAGGCGGTAGAAAGTTGTAAGGGGTTTTCAACTAAAGGGTCAACTCTGGTAGCCTTGCATTTTAATTGTATAATCTGAATTTATACCTTTACATTAACAACCAATTCAAGAATTCTTTAAAACCCTTTCGACCCGAATTTTTAATTTAGGATTTTTCAATTTTTGAACTGTCACCTAAAAACATGTCTAGATCTCTTAGCATAGCAATTCATCACATGCGTCTCCATGTGGCACCACGCCTTGCCCGAAGATGTAAAGCACATTATAAACGTGAAATATAAAACCAAACTTCAATCGTTTGGATTGTCCATCTTTGAGATTCCAAAATATTATCTGAATGTATTTTCAAGTATTTAGCTTTATTTGCAGAAAAGCTCAGGCGTTATAATCGGTCCGAAAGGTCTTAAAGAAACGGATTTGCTCATTGTGGCAGGTGTATTTTTGGCAAATTAAAGTCATAAACTTGGATTGTAATGTCAGTGTTTGCGTGTGAAATTTGCGATAGGGTAGGATTGAGCGTGGTATTGTGTTCATTTTATGTACACTTGGCATGTATAGCTAATTCACTTTGCAATTTTATTGCATAAAGTGAATTGTTTCACAACTTGTAAACGGAAAATGTTAATGGAATGTTATTAAGTTAAATGTTTGAATGGCTTTGTTTTCATTTTTATTTCCAACATTCAAATTCTTTAGAGTTCATACCTACACAAGATAATAGCATGTCGAGGAATTTCTCACCGATTTAATCAATAAATGACTAACAACGATCACCTCAACATGTATAATAGATCACAAACAAGTGCGATCATGCAAAAATATGGGCTGCCTTTATTATTTTAAACCAAAAATAATAGTCTTGAGCTGAAAATCAGACAAAAAGAATTGCCTGAAAATGGAGACACAATTATGCACGAGCAAAAAAATCTTTGGTTCAAAGTTTGAGGGTGATCGCTGTAGCCCCTCTATAACTGTATGAAATGATGTTTACATAGGGGATACTAATTAATAATCGGGCTCATTTACTTCAAAACATTTATTTTGTTTTCCTGTTTTTGGATTTTATTACATAGAACTCAGGAATGGCTATTTACTTTAGATGACGGCCCATGTTGGAATTTCGCATTTTCTTCAAAAAGATAGGACTTCCGCGGCTAATCCTAGGGAGTTCTCATGCCAACTCTGGTTGAGGTTTTGTCTGTCAGTATAAAGATAAATCGTCATCATAGGCTAATCCCGGGGATGGGATTACCCCTCCCAGCCCAATATTTTGATGATGCGGGATGGTCAATACGATCATCCTCCCCCCAATGTTTATTCTGCGTTCATTGTTTTTGACCAAAAAGGGCCAAATTTCCGCGTGCTCCGCGCTATAATTACAATTACATTTCGGCGATTTTAGTTGCTAATGCAAATTTCTTGCGCGCATCCGCATACATGTACTACTAATGGATCTTTTCAGCAATACCCGGTTCATTCATCAATTTGCCCATCCCCTCCCATCCCCCTCCATGTCAAAAATCTTTAACGCCACTGATCGTCAGTTGCTAAGACAAATTACCAATGCTATTAATCCCCATCTGCCTTTTGAATTTTTACAATACCATTTAATTTGCAATGTTTTTTAATAGGCAGATTGTCTTTGCTAACTTGGCATTTCTTTTACTTTCTATAATTGTATACTTTTAAGGAAGTATAAATTGCTAGGCTGCCTAGATTTTAACTTTATTTTCTATTGTGCAATAAATGTTTTGTTGTTATGCATATGGAATAACTGAAATTTTTGGCAATATTTATTTAAATAAATGTATATTTCTAATTCACGTATTTCATCACGTGTTAAATTTGTAGATACTCCTCTTTGTATGTATTAAATGTATTTTCTGTATACAAGGTATTTATTTTGATAACTTTAGATGTTTTTATTCGTATTGGCCCTGGCCACATGCAAAAACAGATGATTATTTGTATTATACTCCTTGAATGTTGTCCCCACTAAGAGCAATAAAACAAACAACAAACAAAATAAGTAATTCTATTCGGCTTCTTGTGTTTCGCGTAAAGCAGTATTTGGTTCACTGTGTGCATATTGGTAAACGTTTGCTCGGATACATTGTGTTCTGATTGTCATAGTGATTTATTTGCAACTTGCCAAGTTTTAACACTTACCTCCATAGTAGAGGCGTAATATTACACATGTCCTATACAACCTGAAAAAATCTAATAAAAGGACTATTTGTATATTCGGGTAGGCCTATATATGAATATTACCAAAAAATTGTCCCGCCTTCTAGTTTGCTGTTGGTACAGATATTCCAAGGTCAAGGTCAACGACCTTTATATACGGCCTATGATGGGTCCATAACTTGCTCACTCCAGTTTGGCCTAGAAGCAAAAATATGGTGTCTATACCCCATGTTTGGGGGGTCACTAACCCAAGAAAACATATTGTTAGGCTTACAAATGAAGTCTTCATTATCTTTCAGCATAGAAAACACTTTTATTACTAAATAAAATCAAAATTTTTCCATGTTTTTCTCAAAAAATTAGCCATTCGTCAGTCTGTACAAGTAATCAATAACCAAACTTGCCCATAAATCTATAATGAACGCCCAAATACTATGTAAAAATCAGTGGAATCGAATGATGACTATTAACCATTTTCTTGGACAAATTTTCTTTGGACACATCAGGAACCTCATTATTGAAAAATAAAAACACTAAAAAACAAAATAACACCATAATTTTTAAAAATAACAAATTGGGGGGGAGGAAGGTAAGAGGCCTTATGGGACACATGTCTATGTCACCTTGATCAATTCTAATAAAGATTTTTTTGTAATTCCTGGTAGGATGCCTATATATGAATAAATTAGTGGAAAATTTGTCTGGCCTTCTCGTTGCTGCATTTGTCAGATATACAAGTCAAAGGTCAATGAACTTTATAAGGCATGTTATGGTTTATAACTGCTCATCCAATTTGCGTAGAAGCAAAAAAGGGTGGGTGTCCTATCAACCCATGTTTTGGGGTAAAAAAAACAATAACATATTTTGTAAGTCTTAAATGCACCATCAGTGCTTTTCAGCATAGAAGCATTTTCATCTGAATGGGGGGGGGGGACAGCAAGTTTTCTCTCAACTAAATTACCAATTCGTCAGTCTGTACAAATATTAACCACAATATTTGACCTTATAATCATGAAAACAGCTACGATATTATTGTCAACTTAGTGGTAGATTGTTTCTTGGACAGATCCTTGAACTGTTGAGTCTTGTTGTGATTTAATAGTGTGGTGCTAGTGATAGACCTTTTGCATGAATATTTCAATTTGGGTAACTATCTACAATCCCCCATTACCACGAGCTATAATAGCCAAGCTCCCGAAATAGTCGGGACCATATGGCACGCACCAATAGCACAGGACACATCAAGCGCGCTGTAAGTTCGGCCCTTCTGCCACAATGTTTTCTCTCACAAAAAAAAAAAACCAGACAAAACCTTCCAACGGCCTTCTTTGTAGGGGGAGAATAACAATTGCGTGAACGTCGCCAGAAGGTCGTGGAAGGTAGTAATATATCAGTGTATCGCCCTCTCACTCCTGAGAGGAATACATTGTATATGTACTAGTGCTAGCTTCCACAACCTTACCTTTGCACAGAACAAAAAACCACTGCCAACTGCCTTTAAATCGCTCGGTGGCAGAAGAAGATCGCATAAGGTAGCCCCCCTAGCCAACACCAACGCAACCCCTGCCAAAGCCCCACCCATAGTCTCCTAATGCCTTCCTGGGCCAAGATCCTAGGTCGATCGCCATAGGGATTAGACGGCGACACCCCTCCCCTCTTGACTAACACAATGCATCAAAAGAACTTGTTTGCATTGGATGTAGAAAACTCCAACCGACACTGTCCAAAAATGTCCTGGGATGAAGGCCTCTTTATAGAATGCCCAGGAGAAAGCGTGAAGCGCCAACACATATGCCACTAACCAGAACCCAGGTCAACCATCATTGTTTTGGGTGGCATTTCAGATGACTGAGGAAATCCTGCTGGCTCAATGTGTCCCTCGCTGCAGGCTTCTCTGAAGCTGTCTGCAACCACCGTCCCTGCAACTAGGTGAGACGTGGCAAAACACCGGTTTCGGGGTAAAAGAAAGAGTCTGGATTCTTGGGCCAAAAGCCTGCATGTGGAAGAAAATAAGACCTCCCTTGCGCTCAAATCGGTGGTGGGCCTCGTCCGTAGACAAGGCATGTATATCCGAACCCCCTATGGCCACAAGACACAGCCACTAGGAAGTTTCGGTTGGGTTTTTAAAACTGTTCCGACACCAAGAACGGCAAGACCAAAGGCAATCCCATTCCGGAACAAGGTTACAACTGGGGACGAATCCGTAAACACGATACCCTTCACAAGATTGGACAAGAGGGGGACTGAAAGAACCGTCATGCCATCACCGAACCTTTTATACCATCTGGCCGTGGCTGTTCAGTAAAAAAGAAACCTCGGACATTCAGGACACTAAGGTAAACCCACTCCTGAAAGCCTTCCTTGAGGAAATTGCAACCTGTTCTACGGTCTCAGAAATTGAATGGATCGAACTCTCTATCGGCACACCATGCATGGTAATCTTATGATCTTCTAGTGAATTTTCCCGAACAGTGAGCATGGCAGCCTGTTCATAAAGTCCCACCTCAGTGTATAGTCTGCAAAATGCATCAGACAGGTTTCGATACCTGAGTGGTGCACCCTGGGACGAACGCGTCGGCTGGAAGACCTCTTACCATGTCCCCTCCCTTTGGAATATGGATCTGTTCCCTTACAAGCAGAGTCAGCGGCCTGGGGAAACCACAGTCCGTGGCATAAATGGGCTACCGCAACCAGGCATCTCGAGACAGAGCCAACTCTAGGACTTTTGTGGATCATGGCACGCTTGAAAGCTAAGTCAAGCATATTGTATCCTACCGGTCCTCTGCCATGGCGTCCCGTTTGAACTGCCCGGGGATCCGGGTACATAGGCCCCTAATATGGCACAATCTTAACGATTCATGACGAGGCGAACAGACCACGTGTGGACGGTCCCCCATCTAGAAGATTGTGCCGCAAACTGCCAATAGTGAGCTGCCACTCCAACCGACGGCCCTCTGACTTTTGGGCTGTGTCTGGGATTAGGGACTCTCCTGGGAGACTGTCTGCAAACATTGTCCACTCCCGTAACACGGGATGCGATCAGCCCGATGTCCCAATCTCGGCACCACCCGACTAGCCGATAATCTCCCTTCATAGGCTGTGACTGATTACAAACCTTGTTTATATGTCACAGCTTCATATTGTGGCAGCGGACAACAATTACCTCTTCCCCTGACCACGGGGCGCCAGTGCCGGGGGGGCCGCAATGCCAGAAAGACGACGAACAACTCGAGGACGTTTATGAGGTGACGAGCCACGGAGGCTGGCTCCAGGACAGCCTGCCCCGCCGAATATACAGTAGGAGGTGAGTCCCCCAACTTAAACGCATCCGTCGTCAGGTGTTTAATTAAACACAATCCATTGTCGGGTGTTTTGATAGCGCACAGGTCGGCTGAATTGGACTCCTTGTCCTCATATAAGTGGCAAGTCCACCACGAAGATCTGAGTAACCTTCATCTTCCTGGGGGAAGAAAGGTGTGGTGTTTACACTGTCAAACAGTTTTTTATCCGACCACCAGCTAAAACAATCAATTTTAACCCTAATGGCTGCATCTAATCTTGGGACCATCATTTGCTTCATTAAGCGCAAGTAATCTGTCACCCACCTTACCTTTGGTAGTGGTCAAGACAAACTTCAGTTTTGGGGTGAGAGGATGGTTGCCACCTTATATATTTTTCTTTTTTCACTTCTAAATCAACATATATGGCTTTATATACACTTAATACCTCCCTGTTATGTTACAAACTGTTTCCTTTCATAATCACCTCCCAAAAACCTAGCAAAATCACCCATTCCTGTATTTTTAACCTCAAAATAAAAATTGGCCTTATTTTGACACAATTGGAAAATCGATGCATGGAAGAAATAAGTTTCCCCATGATTTATTACTTTCATTAAAACATTACTCCTGACTTCAAATGTAGGACTATTGGAAACGTTTTTGATATCAATGGAAAGAGGGGACGTATACCAATCTACCTGTACCAAAACAAAGTGTCAGAGGCTTGTAACTAAGAAATCCCATGGAGGGTCTAACCAACACCTTTAAAATGGTTGAGGGGGACGAACTTTTTTAAAGTACAATTTCATGCCGATAGTGCATACTATTTGAAAATCAAGGTAAGGGGTGCATTTGATCGTTTTTCCTATATGCTAATGGTGTTTTGTTGGACCCACAAAAACCTTGGTATGACACCTCTTTTGTGCTTTTTTATACCAAATGGTTTGAGAGCGTTTATGATCCATGATATGCCTTATAAGGTCATTGACCTTGACCTTGAATATCTGACCAACGCAGCTGCCAGAAGGCCGGACAAGTTTTTTCATTAATAAATTCACATATAGCCCTACGAGAATATACAAAAGTCCTTTTATTAAAAATGTTTTGTTATTAAAAATATAAAGCTTTGCTCTATCCATAATACCAAAAATGATATTGTCGAAAATAATGTCACCCGTCACCGGGCAGTCACCTAAATTAAAACCACCAGAAATCTTTGTGGCCTTGTAATATATTTTGTGTGGGTTTCTTCAGCACTTTTCTTTTTTGCCAAGACGCTACGATTCTTAGCATATATAAGCATTATGTATGTATGTATGTAAATCTCCTACTTAATAGGACGGGCTATGTACTAAAATGGAAGTGTCACGGGTTGAAGCTGGTTTTGGCTACTCTTAAGGATCCCCATTTTTCACTTATCTCCTGCGTTTATCAGAACCCCCAAATGAACATATTCAAGTCTTCATGTCTCTTTCGGGAACATTTTGTCTAGAAGCTACATTTTGGCTGACATCAGTTCCAAAGCCTGCAAATTTCCAAAATTTCAGTTCCTACTCTTTTAATTCCTTAGACTTATTAGATTAGTCTTGAAGAACTGTGTATTTAGTGACAACACTTTTTTGGACTTAAAAATTAGTTAAAAAACCATGTAAAAGTCTTATTTTACTTTTTTTATTTGAAAATAATCTTTAAAGGTTGAAAACTGTTTATAAACCCATTGAAACATTTAGTTTTTGAATCTAAAGGAATTCTTTTTAAGTCCCAAGAGGTTTTGTCACTAATAACAGTCTGCTTAGACTTAAAGTAAGGTCATTTTTTGTCCACAGATAATTAACGTTTTGAAAAGCCATTATTTCTAGTGACTACTTTCTTATATTAGGTCTCACTACAGTTTTTCATAAAATTGACAAAATTGACTTAAGTGAGCAAATTAGGTGAGAGTTGGCCTTGAAATATATATCTTCATAAATTTTAACATTGAGCATATCATTGTACAGATTTACTCTTTCAGTGGTCTCTATACGGTCAAGATAACGTTGATAGCACGACAACATTCTTATGTGTTGTCCTGTCACTAACTGTGAACCCAGATAATGACTTCAAATTGATAAATATTACATTGAATAAATAGTCATTGCATGAAGACACCATATTGCATGAGCAATACTTCTCCATAATGGCTTAAGTGTTCTTAATGTCTATAGTATTACATAGAAACTAATGCTTGAATTGGAGGTCTTTAACCAGAAGGGCAAACATATTCATGCCTAATTTTAAAAAACATTAAAAAATTTTCCTATGAGTTCTCAATTAATAGTTTTTTGTATGAGAAATTGTTTCCAATGAATATCTTTTCCAAAAATATTCATTATATTGTTCACTTAGTGCTCGGATTCGTTTTGGAGGGATCAATTAAAGCTGACTCAAGAGATTTCCCGAGGAGGGCGCCTCAATTTTCAAACAAATCGTGTTTTTTTTTGGCATAATACAACATATGCTTGACCATATACATTAATCACTGTGTGAAAATAGCGTAAGGCCTAATCGAAGTCCTTCATTTATAAAATCACAACTTTGTTATAAAATCCGGATCCGGAAATTTTGTTATACAAAGTATCCTATGGCACTGTGTACCATACAATAAATGTACTACTGCATGAAAACGGAAAAACTGATTCATCTCCAAACGTTGGAATTGAGCATTTTAGGTACCTATATTTATTCTAGCTCTGGCTATTTTTAATTAATACACAAACAATATATATTTCGAAATCCTCTGAGGTTCGGCCTTTAATTGGTAATAAACTGTTTTATAAACAATCTTAATTTTGGTGCCGTTCCGAATAATTAACATTTATGTCTCTTTTTGCCAGCAGTCTTTATTTTGTCTACATAACCTGTTATCGCATCGTCTGGAATGTTCTCCACATCGTCTGTGAATGCTTTCAAATTACTTTATCTCGTGATGACATTTGGAGTTTTTCAATTATACCCCAAACCAGGCCCTCCTGGCTGATATAATATCAGTTAGTCACATAAGTTGCATTGATCCAATGTTTCAGAAATAGTATAATATGTGTCGATTTCCCAAATGAGTTGGTCGTTTTTAAAATATCACAGCAGATACTCGTTCATTATGAGTTATGCAACATAAGATAATGTTTTGGTAGAATTTAGGAATATTTCTGTTCCACAAGTTATGGGAGGCTATTGTAATGATTAAAATTCATTGTTGACAACCATCTGTGTTTCACCCCTTTTGCGAAATGAATGGAGCGGAATACAGCCTCCCATCTCCCAACCAAGGACTTGTAATTCGTTTGTACCCAATTTGTTAACAGTGGCATCGCAATCTTGCATTACTATCTGGAATTCTTTTATGCCACACATTGCCATAGTCATTATCACACATGTGCGTTTCATTTTGTCTCTTTTCCATTCCAAAAGAAGGTAAATAAGAATTTTTCAAATCTTCTAATTACATAATCAGGCGAATCAATTGCACTCATATTATAATACAACTTTAGAAAAGCATGTGTCTTAATAGTAACCTGATATTATTACCAAAGAGAGTAAGATCTCTTCTTGGCTTGCAGGAAGAAATTTCTCTATCTTCTCATCTTGGATTCCCAATTTAACCTTGAACATCTATTTTATTAAGATTAGTTTTCCGTTTTATTTTTTTTCACATGTTTAATTTTAATCCGACAAACTCGACAAAACCGCTTCAAACGTTTCAATAACTTCATAATTGATTGGGAATCTCTTGTAACGATTGTTGTATCGTCAGCTACCCTAACTAATTTAAAATTATCATACGCCTTAATATTTGTTGTTATTTCTGATTTTATAGCTAAGATTGCCACTGATATAACAAAAGGTAAAGTTGAAAGGGAACAACCTTGAGACGGCTCAGGGGCGTAAACCAGACCTGAGCCTCCGGGGGGGGTGGGGGGGGGCAAGACTCAAGATTTTTCCTGATTTTTTCAGACGCCAATTTTTTTCCGGCTCGCGCACTCGCAGGGTAGACCCATATTTTTTTCTTGTCGGTTTCAAAATTCTGAGGGAAACCTTCCTCCTTTCCTTTCTCTTCTTGGTCCCTCTTTCTTTTCCACTTCTTCCCTCTTTCCTCTTTTTTTTCTTTTTCCCCTTTCGTCTCTCTTTCCCTCTTTACTTTCTCTTTTTTCCCCTTCTTCTCTTGCCTCCTCTTTTTTTCCTTTCTTGTCGCTTTTTCTCTCGTCCTTCTCCCTTTTTTCCGTCCCATTTTTTGGCTCCCTTCCCGATTTTGTGTAAAGTGGCCTGCGGCTATACAATTGTATTAATTTATGAAATTGGGGACAAAATTCAATTTATTAAATATTTTTATTTTTTTTATATTTTTCTATAGATTTGTTTTTGTATTTGTAATTTAAAAAGATTATGGACCTTAGAAAAATCTATTGGTTTATTAATTTCAACATAATATTTTTAGGGAAAAAAGGTACATAGCTTTTTGATCACTGAATAATGACACGAAGAAAAATAGTTGTTGTCGTCCTTTTTTGAAAAAGGCTTTGTGATGAAGTATTTTGTACTCTAGAAGGCTTATAAGTCGCCCCATTTTGAGTCATTTTTTCTATCATTTTTTATGAATGAATTTAGAGATTGCCTTGAGATTGAGAAGATTGAAGTTCACCCTTGCATAAAGATTCCACAAACGAATAAAGAAAACTGAAATTGTATCCCATAATGTAATATAGATTCATGGGCAAAACATCGGGTCCCGGAGCCTTATTAGTTTATGCTTTTGCAGCAGAAAGTATTTCCTCTCGCGAGATGGGTACATTTTTGTTTATCGTCTTCTGATAAGGCTTTTGTTAACTCAATATAAAATAATTAAGATAGTCCATCAATTCTGCTCCTATCTTATGAGACGAAATCAATTATCCATCATGTATATGCTGATGCCTTTCCTTTTTATATCAACGATAAGACACTTTCTTTATTTTAAAAATATCCCAGAGAATATTTTTGGGATGTTTGATTTAGAAAAGTATCGAAAAAGTTTAATATCAGCTCATTAATACCTTCTTTGTTTTGCATATTCTTTTTAATCATTACATACATCAAATTAAACAATAAACGCCCAAACAATCATAGGCACGCTACCGCCTGCACTAGTAGAAAAACCAGCATCGGCATGGTAAAGACAAAACAAGACAAGTCCTCAGCAGCCATTTAACATTAACTACCGATTTTTAAAGAGAAAATATAGTGTTATTAAAAACAAGTATAGAAAGGTCCAGACTAGAGGCCAGCACATAGTTTATGCGGAAAGTAGAAGAGGCCTTACATTTTTAAAAGGAGCAGTGTCCCAGCTGAGGATCTTTGCGCGCATTCCAAAATGGTATGCTGCTGATGAGAGCGAGTTTCTCCATTTCTCGGACCCGACAATTTTGGAAAATTGGACACTAATAAATTTGAAGGCATCGCGCAACCCTCTCCACAATTGTCAGTTGTGACCAGGCCCTAGAACCGACTTCCAACAGTTTAAAATGCATTTAAATAAACTTTTGAATGTCCGATTTAAGGTTTTGATACTTGAGCAAATTACGCTCATTAGCTGTATGGATTTTTGTTTCGAAAGGAACAATCAATTCCTAAATATGGATGGATTTTTTGTATTATCAATAATTATGAGATCAGGTTTCTAAGCAGTGGTAAGATATTTGGTGGGAGGATTCTCCTGTTGCCGTGTACCAGGGGAGATCAACAAAATGTGAAATGACCCCTAAGGATTTCAACAAAACATTAACGATGTGCAAAAGAATACTATTATGCCGCTAGTGTTCTACCTTGTTGCAAGATATGCACAGTGTGTTAATAACATGGAGGAGGGTCTGTTGTATTTCGGCAGAATTTGAATTTTGCATATTATTTAAATCGCTTACCCCAAGTACGGAGGTTTGTTAAAGGTTGGCAAACATCAAATAGAGCTCTCACTGAAAGCTCAAGACCCGGGCAACAATTAAAATTAATTGTTTTGTAAAAGTGACGTATTGAGGACGCCAGAAACCTTTACATTCTTTTATTTATATCTAAGCTTCGCATTTTTTTTTGTTGGGGAATATCTCATAGGCGCTAACATTTTTCAAATGATGTTCAGGATATTAACCAAACAAAATCAATTCAAGTCCAGATAGTCTGGTTTTACTTGTTTATGGATGAATATTAAAGCGGCATTGCACCATTTTCACTAAATACGCAAATTTCTTCAATTTGCTCGCACATGATAGTCTAGGCTAAATTGGAAGATTGGATTCTTTTACACATAAAATAACCATACCCAAAACAGGTAGGGACGTTATAAGAGGCTAAAGATATCCAAGATAATTGTAGGGTAACTTTAAGTTTGTCGTAATTTAAAAAAATGAGTCTATTTTATGGATATCATAGCCTAGGTATTCATTGATATTAAAACTACAAAGGTCATAGACGGTGAAACAGGGTGCATGCCGTGGAAGCAACTCCGGTGTGTGTTTTCTTACGTAACACGCCCATTTCTGTCTTCTACTGAATAAATGTTGCCGGGGTCGTTTTATTATAAAAATCGTTCCGTTAACACATACGGCCGTATTTGGTCATTTCAAGCGAGGGATCATAGTAATGATAGAATTCCCAATTAATAACAATAATATAACCAGTTTTTATATAGCGTTAAGTCCCCGTAAACAGGCTCAAAAGCGCTGTTACTAATTATATGACGCCTTCAAGAAATCGTCACAATCATTTCGCTTCATATAGATGGCTGCTCAACGACATGCCTTACAAGCGCGCACAGGCCTATCAGCACTTAGATTGTAATATTCCCCATGCAGCTCCAAGATTTCGCTTGGGTCGCGAGGCAAAAACTTGTCCCGTACCTTGTCCCAGGGATACAAATCCTAATGTCCTGTATAGAGTCCAAGAGCATTAGATCATATATGCTAAAACTGGAAATAGCTCATAACAAGCTGAATTTGTCAGGATTAGGTCTAGGAATATGAGTAGAAAACATACTAAAAGTCCCCGAAAATCCCTCATGGAGCTCTCTCAAATTCAAGATGGCGGTCAAAATGGCTGCCATTCAGAATTGATCGTTACCTTTCCAACCAGACAAGTTGGAAACTACAATAAAGTGTCCAAAGCATAGTTTTAAGGGCACACGGCATACAATGAAGTCATATTTGTGAGGTTCAAAAACTTACAAGTATCCAAAATTCAAGATGGCACGGTCAAAAAAGGCCGCCATTTTTCAAATTTTATCGTATTTTGCAACCAGGACAAGGTGGAAAATACAATAAATGTCCGAACATAGGTTTTACGCAACAAGGAATGCAATGGAAATGCCGCCATTTCTAATTGTATCATACATTCATATGCAAAATTGGAATACAAATTAGGTCTACTACATATATTTTAAGTGTCATTAAAAATGCTAATAAAGCATTTTCTAGTCCCAAAACTAAGAGCTAACCAAAAAAAGACACCTTGTTATCTTAAGTTTATCCTAACTGGTACAACCAATATATTAGAAATAAAATTTTCGGGCACTTGGAATGAATGCTGATTCTTCAGAGGCCTTTAGAAATGGTTGTTGCAGAAAAAGACTATAATCCACGGTAAGCCAATTTATCCCCGATGACACTTGAAATTCAGCAAATCCAAGACCGTCAGCTTTGTTTTCCACCTTGCAATCGCTGCGCAAAAACAAAACTGAACAATCACTCTAGTGGAGATTAACCTGTCACACGACTCAAAACCGCAGTACCTCGCTGTCATAATGGACAGCAGCCTTACTTTCCTATCAACACACCAAGGCAGTCGCTGCCAAGACGCAGAACAGTCTATGCCACTCTCCTCAGAAGGCTCCGCAGAGGAAACTGGGGGGTGCCATCTTTCGACATTTAATACATCAAAGTTGCTTTCGGGCATACTGAACTGCTGATACACTGCACCAAGCTAGAGTCACAGTGTACACTCCACATAAGATTGGGGTCGTTTGAAGATGCAAGAAACTATTAGGCCTTTTAGCGACGCCTGTAGAAAATCTTACAATTCTGTCGGCAAGCGAGCATCTAAAACTTAGGAGGAACCTTCTGATGATCAAGCTCACCAAGAAGTGGATGAACCTGTTAGCCTAATCCCCCACCTCACTTTGCAACCCATCCATGAAACTGCAGTCGCAGTATCCCTATCGATATCCTGGATCGATGACATATGGTATGAGCAATGGTATCCTCTACTTGAACCTAAAGCAGTTGTGGACAAGCCCATCAAGCAAGCCAAAGGACTGCGACGTTGATAGGTAAAGCATTGGGTCAAGTCAAACACACAAGAACTGGCATGGCCGTACAAAGCACTCCTTCAAATTGAGATTGTGTAGAGCCACAATCCATTAGCCACATCATAGATGACTGTGAGTCTAAAGTCTCCAGGTGGAAATCAAACCTTACCAACCGGGTCGATGAAAAGGACGGAACCTCCACTGAGATTGTGGACGTAAACTGAAAGCTAGCTATATATATTACAACATATTTAGAACAAATCAGAATGCAGAATGGTTAAAGTAATATGGGAGTGATAGATAGGATCCTAAGAAGACTTTATGGATAGATTATTAACAAATAGATCTGCGACATTCCTAAACTAGCTATGGGGGGGGGAGCATCCTAAATCAACTTGAATGAATACCGGACACATTGCATACAAACGGGCAATCAGTCAGTTTCCACACTTATCTTACGGTTTATAGATGATGGGTTGTTTGTTGTAGTGTAGCACTCGCCTCAAACTAAAAGTGTATGGGCGACATGTCCAAAATTAGAAAAGACATCTCATTCACACCAGGACATTTGATTCAAAACCTGAATTATTTGTAGCAGTTATAAGACACATTTGGATTTCTTATGGGATTACACCTGAATACACCTCATGTACGTAAATGTGTGGTCAAAATTGCAACATCACTGCACCGAATATTAATAAGTTGTCAGTGATAATGAGATTGTGCCAACAGAAATTGGACATCGGGTTGAAGATGCTGCACCAGATGACGGTGAAAACTATTGTTACCGGACAAACCTATATTTCTTGGATCTATGAAACATAATAGATGAACAAGTATTTATAAGGCCCATCTTGGTGTGTATTTTGGTTTGGACACGCGAAATAATGTTCCTATATATATTCTATGTGCCTTAAAACAATGTTTTAGACATAATTTGTACTTCAAGTTGCGCGACTGATCAGTATGATACAATCTAGAAAAGGGCGGCCATTTGGACGTCTCTTGTTTAGGATTTGTGAGTTTTTAACGTCTTAAAAATAAGACTTTATAAGATTTATGTGCCTTACAAACATATATATAGACACTTTGTTGGTATTTCCAACTTGTCTGGTTGGACAGTTATGATAAAAATAGAAAAATGGCGTCCAGTTGGACGCCATCAGGATTTGGAGAGAGCTCCAGGGGCTTTTTGGGGACTTTTCGTTGTATTCTATATATTCCTGGGCCCTATCCTGAAAAAGTTTAGTTAGCTTGTTATCAGCTATTCCAGGTTTTTAAAAAATGGCAAATAAAAAAAATAAAAACATTGTTATTTTTTAATTTTGGGTAGGGGGGATATGCTCTAGCGGGCCAAAATCGGAAAAGCTGTTTTATTCTGCGAGGTGTTGCCCTTTTATTCCGGCTGACATAAACTGACTCTTCAATTTTGCAAATCAATGTCAGACTGCTGTTGTCATTGCTGTCGGATATGATGATGGCTTTTTTCAGCAACCAGGTGAAGTCGCCAACTCTTCTTTGATTATTTCAAATATTCATCCTTTTGGTTTTCTCACTCTCAGTTTGACTCCCGAGCAATATACTGATGTTGATTTCCGTGAAATGTATTACAGAATGACTCACTCAGAATGATTTCCACCCATAAGCATTAATAATTTGGTCTGCCAAAGGCAAAGACTAATAGGGTGAGGGGAAATAGAGCAGTGGTGAAAGGCAGCCAATCTCCACATCGCTCTTCTGGAGCGATCCTGGCTCTGAGAAACATCAAACATTGTACCATAGCATATGAGTATTACGATAGTGTATACGCCAATTAGCTAAGATAAGTTTATTTTCTGCAAACATTATATCTATGTTTTTCATCCCTCGCCTTGTAAAACATGTTTTTATTATTAGTTTTTATTTATATTATGGGGTTGGTGTTACGCCCGTGGGTCTTACCTCGCTTGGAACCACTGTGGTCCCTGCGATTCAATGTGGTTTGGTGTCCAGTCCAAATCACGGCCTCGCAGGTTTTTTCCAAGTTATCTCATGACACTATAGGAACAATAGTGTTGGTGTGTCGTTAAATACTAATACTTTCCTCTATCAATATTATCCTCATTATATTGATTGCTTATGTTTGTGTTTCGATGAACAGATGTGGGTAATTCAGTTGTTTCATGGTGTTTTGCACCCTTTTTTTTGGTTCGCTTTGGGACCAATTGTTTTTCAAAGAAATTCCCATCACCCATTAGCTGGATTTAGAGGGAATATTACAAAGTAAGTTATTAAACAATAAATAGGCGACCTATACCAGGCTTTAAAGGAGCAGGAGGAATTTTTTTTTTAGGATAAAACTTCTCTCAAATTGCCACGGAATCGATTGTTATGACCACATACCAAGAACGTTCCGAAGGTGTATTGGGACAAACAAGTACAAACGAAAAAACCGCAAACCTTTGTTTTGAATTGCCTGATTATCGTAATTGTTCCCATAGAACACGTGCTTTGACTTTCTGTCGGCACGGCAGAAAGTACTAAATCAATATAGTATTAATAAAGACGGAGTATTCGGCTATTCAACTCAGGTGTGATCTAATACATTGAAAGCATTCCGAATAGTCAAAATACCCGGGTCAAAAAAATTGGGCCGATTCTTTCTGGAAATCTCCTAATGTTGCTTAAGTACCCTTGTAAAAAATGTTTAAAAATACCAGAATCAGAATTAGTGAAAATAAACAAAAAATAATAAACAAATGATGGAGACCAATACAGAGAAAAAAATATCGCAATTTCATGGCTTTTCGATCCTTCAGGGATGTGGGATTCTGAGCAAAATAGGTCATCGCAGACCTCTGACCCAGGGTCCAATGTCCGTATTAAAAGTAATTATTTGACATATAATGACAGGGCGAAGGTATTATGTTATTTATACATAATGCTTTGTATTAATAATGTAGCGAGTGAAGAAACTGTTGGGTAAGCTACCACGACCCCTGATTTTGAGCAGTATAACAGGTCTAAGTAGTTGCTCTTAAAAGACCCCAAACACAAAAAGTTAACGCACCGCCTGTCTAAATACCCCAATAAAGGTACAAAACCATGGTTATGAACAAAAACATAAATATTATATTCATAGCAAATAGTCTCTGTTTGTTCTGCAAATGTGACACCATTCTTTTTTCCATTGTGATCCATATTGGCCAACAAAATGTCATTTTTACGAAATGTGGCACATTTTCAAAGTTGCATGTGAAGACAGGCGTTTAGCTCGTGACGTTTGCAAGTCAAAATCACAGTGCGAAGATCCGTCTTTAAGCAGCTGATAGTTTCATCAACCGGGTTGATCAGGCCTGGAATTCTCTTGGGGACTGTAGACCTCACAGTCATAAATGATGTGGCTAAGGGTTTGTGGCGCTCCACAATCGCCGTTTAGTCAAAGTTCTACTCCGATCTGTGAAGGAAGTTCTTGTACGACCAACGCCAGTTCAGTTCTGAGTTTGTTGAGGTTGACCGCTTTTCCTATCAAGGTACAGCCTTTGGGCTTGATAGATGGGCCCGCGTCTACAACAGCTTTAGATTCAAAAGTGAGGAGACCATTGTATTCCAATCTAGTTCATTGATCCAGGTGATCGAAGGGATACTGTGACTGACCGTTGGGTAGCAAAGTGATTCCGGGTATGTTGTATTTTGAGCCTCAAAGGGTGTTGGTTGTGGGGGGATTAGGCTACTAGGTTCATCAGATTCTTGCGAGCTGATCGTCTGAAGGTTCATCTTAAGGTTTGCAGGAGCTATTCCAGATAGAACTGGAAGATATCTCTACAGGCCGTCGCCAACAAGGCAACCACTAACAAGTCTAATTGTCATTCAGAACCGACATCAAATCCTGTGTGAATTACAATGTGACTCCATATGGTGCAGCGTATTCAGCAGTGGAGTTGCCCAAGGGCAAAGTTGATGTAGTAAAGTGTCAAAAGACGCACCGCATCCCGTTTCCTACGAAGCCTTCTGAGGAGGTGGACATGCTTGAGGGACTGCGTCTGGCAGCGACTGCCTTGGTGTGGTGATTGAAAGTCAGCTGCGGTGTACCTTGTGACGCAAAGGTACTTCGGTGTTGGGTATGGGCACAGTTTTTCTCCTCTAGAGTGGAGTGATGTAAGTTTCTTCTTTTTGCGCACGATTGCAAGGTGGAAAAAAGAGCTGACGGTCTTAGGTTTGCTGAGTTTAAAGTGCATCGGTGGAAGAATTGGCTTACAGTGATTAAGTCTTTCTGCAACACTTGTTATAAGACTCAAAGGAATCAGCAGCTATTCCAAGTGCCGTCTGCCGTCGCGGTTAGGGTACTGCGAACAATCGCCCTTTGGCCATATCTGAGACGTAGATGTTGAAGATACCTGGGGTGATAGGACAGAACCTTGTGCGGAACACCATCGCAGTTTGCGCTTCTTACTGCGTTGACCATTTGAGTCTCCAAGGCGAAAGATCTGTTCTGATGAGCAGACAGTATCTTATCCAGTAACACACATCACGTCACGTGACAGAATTGCGGTTTCTTTCACTGAATGGCAATCAATATGGCTAAATTTTATTGCAAACTTTTTAAAAAGGAGAGATTTATTATAATGGTATTGCGTTGCAATTATGCTCGATATGGGGCAAGAAGGTATCAAAATGTACGGAAGAAAAAGAAACCTATTATATAATTCCATGTTTGCGTGCAAAGACCAATGGTTTACTAACCTATGGGGGCAATTTTAGGACATGCGAGTTCCCTTTTTTGGAGGTCTTTAACAAGCCTGTAGAAAAAAAAAGATACCATAATTGACTCCACTAACTACCTGGTGAGTGTAGAGGATCCATACTAACTTTCGGAGGCATCAACCTGGATGTAGGTGACTTGAACGAATTCGATTTTTAGAGCCCCCTACATGGGATTTAGCTCCTGCTTCGACCAAGAGCAAGGGGACCTGGGGTGGAAAATGTGTCGTTCAAGTGGCCTACATCAAGGTTTTGATACCATAATAGTTAGTATGAACCACCTACAGCATACCAGGTAGTTAGGGAGTCAAATGGTGGTATCACTTTGGCTACAGCATGTGTATACTAAACACTACCTATATACGCCCATAAAATTGCCTGCAAAATTAAGGGGTGGGGGGATTCTGCAAAGGCAAGCTTTGTGTCGATTGTGATACTCATTATTATGGTCTCAATTTACAACTTTATAAAGACCTCTGATAGATTATATTAAATCCACGACTTTTCGATGTCCACCTGAACCATTGCAAGTGGGGTCAAAGGTCAAGATCTTTTACCAATTTCCCCTATTTTGCAGGGAGAGGGAGATTTGAAGAATAAACTGACAGTGATTAAAATAAATTTGGACTTGTTATTAAGATGTCAATCTCAAACCAGGCCGCTAGGAAGTGTTGGGGGGGGGGGGGGTGTGGAGGAAAGGGGGTGTGGGGGAGGGGTTTTGTGCAGGAGTTCATTCCCCGCCCCCCCCATTCGAGCAATAATGTGTAAAGGTCACTATTTGGTGATCTTTTGATAAAACGGTTCAAAATCTAGAGAAATTTCTAGGAAAGTTCACTTGTGATGAGATGTTCAAAAGTAAAAAAAGACCACTTTAGGGGGTTAGGGCATCTACTTTCTTACCAAAAAAGTCCCGCACCCCCTAAAAAATCCTGCGTAAGGGCCCTCCTAAAAAAATTTATTTCATTCGGATAAATAAAAGAATGGGTATTTCCATTTAACAGGTGTTCAGGGTTCAAAGAGTACGTGACTATCCTACTACCCACCTTACATCAGTAAAAAACAATTTCACTGGCAAAACAAATTAAGCCAGGAAGTTACGATTCACAACGGGCGACCCTGTTATGTCCCACACCTGACAGTGGGTAAAATGATTCAACAATTAAAAGTCCAAAGAATTTCGTGTTTAAAACACCACAGTAAACATCTTGAAGACACACCCTCAATTCAAGGCGGCCGAGCTACTTAATAGAGAAAACTTTCATTATGGCAAGCACCAAGTCAGGCAAGAGTGGCAAGGCAGATCTTGGGTGGATTGGGACAGGACCTCCGGTACTTTTAGATAGTAGGGATCCGCTGGCCTTCTGCTTGGGCTAGTCAATGGGAAATGCCTGGCAGCCAGTGTGCCGGAGGCATCCGATATCTAAGCTTCGAAGAGCAAAGGGGTGAGGGTGGTGTCTCAACGGGGTTACCCAGGATTGGGTCGCTGCATGTTCTTCGTTGTCGGAGACTTGGGGGTCACGGTCTACGACTCTTACAGGGTATGGCCCTCCATAGTGGAACAGGTTCAGGAAGGCTCACCGGTTGGGACGTAAGCACGGGATGCTAAGGTCTGGCCTTTCTACTCCGTGATCCATATGGCGCCAGAGTTCTCCGTTCCAGGAGAAAGAGTCCCTACACACCCTGTTGAGACGAGGAATGCGTGGAAATGGGGAGTCAGGGGGTCTCAAGTGGGAAGCGCGTCCCGGGCGGGGACTGCATCCTTACAGTGTTCTTGAAGAATGTGGCACCTGAAGCTGTGTGTGCATTGTGACCTGTGATGGCTCCAATTTGCCCTCTCTGCTTGTATGGGATCATCAGCAATTCCTTCAAGATAAGAAAGTTCAAGGGGTCATTGCAATCCTGAAGCTTAAGAGGTCAACAGGCACGCAGTCAATGCGGACCCATATTGCTGCCTCACATCTGGCTACTTAGAAGACTGATACTCAGGGGAATCAATGATGGGTCGAGGCACATATGCCCCACGCCCAGCTGGTTTGGGGGAGATTAATCAATAAATGATTTCAGATGGCAAGACTTCTCAATGACATTGACGAGCGGCCCTAGGTTTGGAGCAGTCTTCAGATCTAGGAAGTTCCGCATTCAAGTCATCTTCCTTAAGCTATTCAGGATCGTTGCTGATGCGGGCTTGGTAAGTTCATATGCTTTGCTCGTCCAGAGGTCGTTTAATCCTGGGGACATGAGGTAGGCAATGCCAGAGAAAGCGTGAGTTCGGAATGGTGTCCTCACAGGATTCTATCTGTGCCAGCTCAAATCTTTTCGGCATTTGCCGGAGAGAGATTGTTCGCAGTGCTCCGCGCGGAGATGCAGCACTAGGAATGGCGCCACTTCTGTGCGCGGGGAGAACTGGTAACCTGAAACCAGTTCTTCCACACTGATGGCACTTGAAAAGCAAACAAGCGATACTGTCAACTCTGGTTTTCCACCTTGCAAACGACTTCGATAAGGCATCACTTGGATGGAGAGGACTTGTGCCCACGGGCAAAAGCTTGGTCGCCACGTTGGACCGTTGGCCTTGTTTTCCGTAAGCACCATCAGGGCCATTGCCAGGTCGCGCCAGCGATCGGTTCTCAAGGTGGCTTCTTGCGCGGGGGGCTCACAGGGACTGGGTTGAGTCCATCTTTGGCACTTTATTATTATTATTATTTAGTACACGCTTTTTATTAGGATTATTATTATTATGCTTATTATTATTACACGATATTACGATTATAAGGCGCATTTCCAAAAATGACCATGCGCGCGCCGGTACATCTAAAATTTAAACCAAATATCAAAATACATAAACAATCAAACAACAACCAAAAATAAAAACAAGAAAAAAATAACAAAATTAAGAATTATCCTAAAATAAGTTAAGCCATACGATTGATAAAATGTTTAAAAACACCATTCAGTGAAACATAAATAAAATTAAACAACAGTAATTAAAAATACCAATACAGCCTATTAACAGGAAAAAACTAAAAAACATGATCAAAGACCCCTATTAGTCATCAATTTTACAAGATACAATAGGCTACCAATTTATCCACGGGAAAACACGTGAGTTTAATGCTCTTGACGCATGCACTTTGGGGCGGCCGATACTAATGGGCAAGTTGTTCCCACAGTCTTGGGCCTAAAACCGAAAATGATTATCGCCAAAAAACTTTTTATGATAGAATGGTAAGACGTGTGGAATCTTGGGAGGACCTAGGCCCTTGGCGCAGCTTGAGTTGGAAAGGTTTAGGAAATCTTCAAATATGTTGGTGATCTCTTCTTATCCGTGTCAAACACTGTGGTTCTAAATATGATTCCAGCCAGAGATGGGTACAACGTCTGGGCGTTACTGAATTCGCAAGAATCCTGTTTGTGCATGTTGAATCCGCGCAGCTGGGCAGCAAAGACCACGAGGTGTTCCATTGTCTGTAATGCTGTTCCACAACCACAGGTAGTATTCTGGTCTGTTCCAGATGCCCACTTCTGAAGGGAAACCTTAGATCGGCAAGTTCTGGTTCTCAATCTATTGAGGCATCGCCATTCCGCCCATGAGGAGTCAGCTCAAGGTGGGAGATGCTCCCACCAGGTTTCAATACGATCAGATGGTATTGGTGGATGGCAAGGTCTTTCTTTCAACAGCGAACTCTCTTTACCTCCTTAGAGACTGGTTCAAGAGGTAGGACTTTGCTTAAAAAACGCTCTCTAGATTTAGGGCGTTGGTTGGCAAGCCAGGTATTGCTCCAGGACATGGGTGATTATTCACATTGGAACTTGGCAGACGCTCTGCTCGCTACACTACGAGGTATGTCTGGTGGAGCAATTCCTGCTAGGATGTTACAAAGTTAGTTTTCCGTTGGTGTTGGACGGAGGACATTAATGTGACTAAAGCCGGCACAGGAGGCGATTAACGCTGGATGGATCAACGTTTTGGCATGGGTTTGATTTCCCTTACAGGGCCAGGCATACTCGCCACATGAGTAGCCACAGGGAAGTGGAAGGAGAGGTATCGAGGCGTCGAAGGACGAGAACCGCGGCACCCCAATTTGTTGGTTTGTGCCATTTTTTTGTGAGTTGTTTCAGAGTTATGTGTGACACTTTTTTTTTTTTTGGGCCGCCCTTCATCCATGGCCTCGGGATTTTCTGCCACAGCTCACCCTGCGCGCACGAGCACACGCCAGCGCGGGTTACTACCGGGCCCGCAGTTCACCGAAGCGCCGCGGCTGCTCCGCGCTGTCCAAGGTGGACCCTAGGTAGATCAGGGGGTGTTATCAGTGTCCCGGGGAAGCATCACCAGTGCCCCAGGTGGTAACTTTAAGCTGACGTTTGGCTTTCACGGTTGCTCGTACGATGGAAAAGCACACACGTGTGTCTTAGATGGATTGTCCGACAGCACGGTGGTGTTTCCTCAACAGATAATAAGGAGTGAGTTCATCCAAAGCTTTGGAGAGTCTCTCTTAACAACTGTCGGAAGTCGGCATCGTCGTGCGCTAATTCCAAGGATCGTCTGCATAAATAAAACGACAGGTTCCTGCACTGATAGGTTGGTCGTTGGTATGTTGAACAGGAGAGGTGTAAGCAGGCTCCCTTGTGGTAGACCATTCTTGAGCATAAAGCCATGGCTCTTCTTCGCCTCCTAGATGAACAAAGAACATCCGGGTAGCAGCCAATCACGGATTATAAGCCTCAGTCTGTGGTGATTGAACCATTTAAAACAATTATACACATGCACTAAGATCTTAAATTGTCCTCTGTTGGACGGGCAACAATCAGTCACGAGAGAGATGTTGCGCTTAAGTACGTTTGCCGACCTGATAAATAGACGCGCAGCGCAATTTTGCAATCTTGAACGTCGAGGATCGGTCCGCAGACAAAAACCACCAAGCAATGAGTTTGCCCTAATCCACACCGGGAAAGAGTCAACGATCTCTTACTGCATGTGCAACACTAGATTTGTCGATTGAAACGACGATTCTCCAATTGAATGCATCGGCTGTGGGTGCGCTGTACAGGGGTGGTCCCCTGCACCAGTGTGGTCCCCTGCATCAGTGTTGTTCCCCTTTTGGCACCCCTTTGGGGATCGGGCAATTTCACGGAGTCCGTTTCATCCCCATGTCGGTCATCCTGGATCGACGATGAGTAGACTGATGATGTCCGCCTCTGCCTTTGAACTAGGTGGTTTGTCGGCAGCCAATCGGCCAGCCAAGGTGTTTTTGTGCCTGAAAAAGAGCGGTCAGCCCTCGCGGACTCAGGGTGGCATTTGGTCGAACGGTGGCACCTCATTTGCGTGGTCAGTGCGGACTTTCATCAAGCTTTGATCAACGGGCTTCCCCAAGTTCCAGGACTAGGTGCCCGGCAATGAATACATCCGTGATTAGATACGGCATTTCACTATGATTTTGGACTACTAAAAGCATGAATGAAAAGCTTTAGGATGCTATGATTTTGAAGCTAAATCACGAGACGGAACAGCTATAGGAGTGCACGAGATCTGGATCCTTCTTCATCAATAACGTTTGCAGCATCCCATTTCCAGCTTCCAGCCATGATATGTGTAAAGGCGAGAAAAAAGACCTGACAGATTGAAAAAGCCTTCTGCTGCATGACTTGCTTATTGACTTGCTTGTGGAAAGCATGCAACATAGGCCAGGTGAATTTGGAGACATCAAATTAGGTGCTTGATAGAGTGAATATTGCAGTAGTCAAAGAGCATTAGATCATAATATGCTAAAACCTGGAAATAGCTCATAACAAACTGAATTTTTCAGGATAGGTCTAGGATCATGAGTCGATGACATTATCCATAAAAGTCCCCGAAAATCCTCCTGGAGCTCTCTCCAAAATTAAAGATGGCGGTCAAAATGGCTTGCATTTTCCAATTTTATCGTACCTTGCAAACCAGAAAAGTTGGAAATACAAAATAAAGTGTCCAAACATATGTTTTTAAGGCACAAGGATTACAATGAAGTATGATTTTGTGAGGTCAAAACGTTAACAAGTATCAAAATCAAGATGGCGGTCAAAATGCCGCCATTTTTACAATTTTATCGTATTCGTGGCAACCAGGACAAGTTGGAATACAAATAAAGTTGTCCGAAACATATGGTTAAGGCACAAGGGGAATGCAAGCAATGGCGCCATTTCTAATTGATCATAACTTCATAGGCAATTGGGACTTACAAATTAGTGGCTATACATATATTTAAGGATAAAAGAATGTAATAAAAAGCATTTTCTAGAGTGCCCAAAACTATAGCTAACCAAAAAAAGACCCACTTTGGTTATCTTAAGTTATCCTTTTTACAACCATCAGATTAGAAATACAAACATTTGGGCACTTGAATGAATGATGATTCTTCTAAGGCCTTAGAAATGGTGTTGCAGAAAAGACCTAATCACTGGTAAGCCAATTTATCCCCGATGGCACTTGAAAAAACTCAGCAAATCCAAGACCGCGTCAGCTCTATTTTTCACCTTGCAAATCAATGCGCAAAAAAAACAAAAACTTAACATCACTCTAGCTGGAGAAAAACTGTCACACGACTCAACACCGAAGACCTGCTGTCATAAATGGCCAGGCAGACTTACTTTCCATCAAACACCCCAGGCAGTCGGCTGTCAAGACGCTAGTCTTCATGCCAATCTCCTCAGAAGGCTCGCAAGGAACTGGATGGGGGCATCTTTCGACATTACATACATCAACTGTTGTTTCGGCTACGAATTGCTGAATACACTGCCCCAATATAGAGTCACCCGTGTACACTAACCTAGATTGGTGTCGTTTTGAATGATGCGATGAAACTTGTTAGTGGTTGCCTTATGGTGACGACTGTAGAATATCTTACAATTAGCGGCATAGCGCCTCTAAACTTTGGAGGAAACTTTTTCAGATGATCAAGATCACCAAGAAGTGTGATGAACTTGTTAGCCTAATCCCCCACCTCAACTTTGATACCCAATCAATGAAACTGCAGGTCGCAGTATCCCTAGCGATCATCGCTTGGATCGATGACATATGGTCCTCCTGTATGAGAATGGTCATCCTCTACCTAAGCTTGAACCTAAAGCAGTTTGTGGGACAGCCCATCAAGCAAGCCAAAGGACCGCGACGGTGATAGGTAAGCATGGGTCAAGCTCAACACACACAGGAAACTGGCATTGGCCGTACAAAGCAATTCCTTCAATTGCGATTGGTAGAGTCAAATCCATTAGCCACATCATTGATGAATGTGAGGTTTTACAGTCTCCAGGTGGAATCAAAACCTTATCAAAACCTGGTCGATGAAAGACGGACCTTCCACTGAGATTGGACTTAAACGAAAGGACGAGCGATCTATATTACAACATATTATAGAAACAAAATCAGAATGCAGCAGAATGGTTAAATGTACTATGAGTGATATAGGATCCTAAGAGGATTACTGGGATAGCTTTATTGACAATAGATACATGCATGACTTTCCTAAACTTATGGGGGGGCAGCATCCTAAATCACTGGATGAATTACCGACACCATAGCATTACAAACGGCATCAGTCACGTTTCAACACTATTTACGGTTTAAGAATGGATGTGGGTAGCACTCTGCCTCAAACTAAAAGTGTATGGCGACCTGTGCAAAAATAGAAAAGCCATCTCCTTCCACCAGAAACTTTGACAAAACTGAGGATGGAGCAGTTAGCAGTTATAAGAAAACATCTTGGTTTCTTATGGGATACACCTGAATACACCTCAATGTACAGCAAATGCTGTGGTCAAACTGGCAACATCACTCCCCGATATTATAGATGTCAATGATGATGAGATTGTTCCAACATAAATGGACATCAGGGTGAAGATGCGCACCAGATGACGGTTTGAAAAAATATTGTAACCGGAAATTCTATTTTCTGTATATATGATTACCATAATAAGATGAACATGTTTTTAAGCCATCTTGGAGGGCTACTTTTGAGTTTTGGACACGCAAATAATGCTCCTATTATAGATTCTCTGGCCTTAAAACATATGTTTAGACACTTATTCTGTACTTCTAACTTACCGACTTATCAAGTTATGATACAATCAGAAAATTGGCGGCCATTTGGACGTCATTCTTAGTTTAGGATATTTGTGAGTTTTAAGTCTAAAAATAATGAATTTATAAGATTTACTGTGCCTTTTAAAAAATATATATAGACACTTTGTTTTGTTAGTTCCAACTTGTCTGTTTGCAAGTTATGAGAAAAAATAGAAAAATGGCGTCCATTGGACGCCATCTTGGATTTGGAGAGAGAGCTCCGGGGGGATTTTTGGGGACTTTAGTATGTTATTTACTCATATCCTGGACCCTATCTGAACAAGTCAGCTTGATCAGCATTTCCAGGTTTAAAACTAATGCTCGGGCCTATAACTGCATTCTGACACGTCTAGCCTCTTCTATTCATAGTTTATCCATTGTATTTCTTTTGTTAAAGGTCGTTGCCCCGCACCCTTTATTTTTGCAATGTGGTCAGTAGCCTGACCCACATCATTCAAACCTTTTGTTCTTGATAAAGTGGTCAGTTAACTTGACACATTATCAAGAAATAAAAGGTCTGGGCAGCGAACTTTGAAGAAAGAAGTACAACAGTCAGTCTAGAAACACCATTAGGAATCGGGTAGAAATACCGTTTGCCATTGCTTAGGGGGTGGGGAGGGGTTATTTAAACTTTATCGCATTAAGAACACCTGCCATGATCTTAACATCTGTTTTTAATCAAAAAACAGATAGAAATGAGACAAAAACTTAAGTCTGTCAGGTGCAGCCCAGCGCTACTGTTTCTTGTGGTTTCTGACACAAGCAGGACTGTATTTAAAAAAATTAATTCTGTAGGTCGTATAGAAATGGATTTTTACGGTTCAAGGTCAATTCAGAGACAGATTACTTGTCAATATTCTGGAATAAAATTGAGAATATGAAATGTTAGGGACACCAACAATGGCGTGAAATCTGCATATGCTAAATAAATAAATTGCCAATTATAATTTACTATAGTGACGAGACAAACACAAACAAATTTGTCAAGCTGAAATGCCCAATACTTATGTGATATGTGAATGTGTCGCAAGCAGGACTGTACAAAAATAAAAATTGTAGTGTCAACGAAATGACATGTTACTGGTTCAAAGGTAATCCAACAATAATGAGCGAGGATTTGAAAAATATTAGGCTAAATGTATCAATTATTACAAAAGAGGATTGAAAAAGACACAGTTAAGCATCTACAGACCTTACCGTGCTTGTAACGTCTCAACAAAACGATCATGTGTCTGGACTGCTATAATTAAGTATCATCATCAAAATCGTCTTCCAAATCAAAGACCGACAACGAACAAAATTTGTCACAAACAAACCACTGAGTTACACTCCATTAACAGTTACGGAACCTGCTTATGTGCAGGGTGAGTCAAATACTTTTTAGCTGTATTCAAAACAAGTCGTTGAGGCGTAGCATTATAAAGCTCTTCCATGCTTAATTGTTGCCTTATTCAATTGAGTTTGATCATTGAATCCGAATACCTTTCTCAAAAGCTCGACTCATTATTGTTACCCCTATTGTGAAAGATCCGTTCAATAAAAGTCTAGACTTTACAACGACCTATTAAGCAAAATTGGGCATTAAAGTGTTTTATTTGTTAAAAAAATTAATAAATCATAGCTAGTATCATGAACATGTATGGAAAACGCAGATATTTTACATATTCTTACGGTTTAGCGTGTCTTTTTCGCTCGACGTTTATGTCAATTTTAAGAATAAGAAGTAGAACATTATCAGAAATAATGTGTTCTTGTTCAGGGTGGTTCTCCCGTAGTTCGCTTGCAAGTCTCGCACACTTAGGGGGCTCGAATTGCAAGCGACTCGAACGGGCTTACCACGCCTAACAGAACATTATTTCTGATAATGTCCTCCTTCTGAGACTTTAACTAGATATACTTAAAGCACTTTTGAAAAAATCACGGAGCCGAACCAGCCTTTGTTTTAGGGGAAAAATGCCCCAAGACTAAAAAGAAAGAAAAATAAAAAACGTACCTCCGGTTTTTTCGGTTGATCGTAGATTTTCCTCGTGGACGTTTTAAACCATTGCAAAAATATAAATTGTGAAAAAATATGAGGGTTGCGCTATTTTACAAAAATGTGCCAGGGTCTGTTTAAGCTCCCCTCATGGATCAATCAAGTTTTGAATTTGTTGTATAATGTTTTTAAGGGCTTAGACAATTCGTTTCTGCTTGTAACACAACCTGTTTTATCGAACTTATTATCGACAATTGTATTGAACTCTCCGAATAATAATGTTAAGGCATTAACGGATACATGGCTGTTGTTAAAATATTGGTACCTTTGCTTCGCGTTTGTAAACTTCAGAACACTAAATTTGAAAGACAAAGGTCTCCGTTTGGAAAGCTTCAAAACAACTTGCGTGCCAAAAGTAATTGCGGCGTGAATGACTGCTTTGAAAATTCATGCATGACAAATAAATTGAATTTATCAATGAGTAATATTGCGATAACTACTTGATAGTGTTCATGTTCTTCTAAATCGTTTCCACATACGAGGGCAGCCAGGGGTAGGTCTTGAATTATTCTCAAACAATTACATCATGAAAACAGGATTAGCCATGTGAACAACAATGTTTGCAGGAGGGGGTGGTATTGCGCGCGATTTGTGGCATTCTTTGTTTCCCTGAAAGTTGTTTATATACCACATAGAGGTCTCCACTCGTGTACCACGCATTTTTCAATGGGAATGAATTTGGCCATGAAGACGAGTTAGGAACCGATTTTTGTGGTTTATTCCGTATTGAAAAGCGTGGTACACGATTTGGCCACTACACAACTCTCTAGTGTTGCGGCTGACGTATTTCTAAACCTTTATAGGATTAAAGATGATAGATTGTAATAAATTATGAGCTTCAGCAAAGCTTTATGACATGGTCTAGTGACACCGTGTTGATTAAAAATGACAAAAATTGCGAACCTTCTCGCGGAAGGAGGGAATCACTTATAACAAAATAGGTTCAAATATATCACTTAGCAACGGTCTAATCATGACCTTCCAGAAAATGCCACACTAAACTTTTGGGAATATAAAAATATAAAAAAGAATAACAAGGTGGAAAATAGTTGGATCCTCAGTCCTACGAGTCTCACTTAGTATTTTTATATCCCAAATTTGGGTCACGAAATACCCATTGATTTAAATTCACCTTATTTTAGTCAACAAGGTTTGACTATATGACAAAGTAATGATTAATCACAACTTTTGAGAAAATGTAAAAAAACAGTTTATTATTGTAAACCATGACCCAATCATGCCAATATAAGTATGGAATTGTCTACCTTTGTATGGACAAAGGGTAGACATTTGTCTACCTTTGTATGGACAAAGGAGACAACTGTCTACCTTTGTATGGACAAGGTAGACAATTGTCTATACTTGGTATGGAAAAAGGTTAGGACCAATTGTATATCTTTGTATGGACAAAAGGTAGAACATTTGTCTACCTTTGTATGGATAAAGGTAGACACAGTGTCTACTTGTATGGACAAAAGGTAGAAATTGGTCATCTTGTATGGACAAAAGGTAGACAAATTGTCATCTTTGTAGGACAAAAGGTAGAACAATGGCTATCTTTGTATGGACAAAAAGGTAGGAACAATTGTCTATCTTTGTATGGACAAAGGTAGACAATTGTTTTATCTTTGTAGGACAAAAGGTAGAAGATTGTCTTCTTTGTATGGACAAAAAGGTAGACAAGGTCTACCTTTGATTCTTTGGCAAATGACGTTTTTTATACTTGTGTTGAAAAACGTAAAAGCATTTCGGTACAAAAAAAAGATTAATTTGGTTGGGTCGGGGTAATTTTGAACCACAATTTTTGCAACTACTTGAATCTTAAAGGTTTTTGTAAACGACAAGATTTGACGGCATACATAGATTGTAGTTAGTCAATAGTAGTGATTTCACATAGATGAGATACGCAATAGAGACGGGACTGCAAAATGTCTGGTAAAAACAAAGGTGATTGAATCTTGCTAATATTTCAGTACAAAACATAGGTGAATTTCTATTTGCTCCAATAAGATATTTGATATTTGAAATGTTTTTTGTACAAAAGAAATAATTCTAAGCTTAATACTTTCAGATGAGATTATTTTTGATGGAAAGGAAAAAAACGTACTTTCGATTTGTTAAGGGATACCTAAAATGCGAAATCTCTCGTTGTACCTTACTCCCATTGCATGATGGCGTACACGCACTAGGGCCTATGAGCGGGCCTATGTAGTTCATGGATGGTGTGTGGATCTGGAACTCCTAGTAAAAATCTAAAGCCTCTTATTATCAGTGATGGGAGTGTGACTATGATTTGCTGAATGAGTGGGGGGCTTGCGAACTGATTTGTGTCTCCGAAAGTAGGGGCCTCTTGGGAACTGAAAAATTTGCTAAAAATGGTAGCTTCTGGAGGCAAACTTTTTCCAAAAGGGGCGCTTGAAAAATATGATGGTAGTTCATCTCTCTGAAGCTTACGTATTTTGTATAGTTACAATTAGTGAAGGTGAAATAACACTAGAGTCAGGTCATAGAAAACATCTGACGAGATGTTCTGCACTCAGCCTATCTCGCCGCTCGGCTTTATTGTAAACTATGAGAAAGCATTTGAAAATGCGTGTCACCATTACATGGCTCAATATGTACCTATCACTTGAGAATATCAAGACGAGTTAGACAGCTGTTAGAACCAGATTGACCTTGCAAAAGAATGTTGTGATGGGTTTTAGGAAAACCATTGACCTGTGTGATTCCAAATCTTGATGATGCAACTTTCGCATCCTTGGCACTTTTGAGCTATGGAAGGGGTCAAGTAATAGGGGTCCCAAATTTGTAAACGTTTAATACGGATTATAAAGGTGCTAATAAACCTATACGAGTGTTCATCTGGTTCTAAGGATTAAAGAAAAAGTGTATAAATCTAGGGACAATTACTTGACCACACTATAGTCTTAAAACGGCCAAGGTCACTCTGGTAAAACATTTATAATTTGAACAAATGTTTTGTGATAATTTAAATTGGGAATATAATTAAGCGGGAAATATTGTTAAGGCCCACAAGGTCTATTGGGTCCGCATCTGGACCTCAGGACATCTTTGAGCTGCAACATAAGTAAATGTGGATTCAGTTGTAAATTTCAACAAAACAATTTAAAAAACAATTAAAACCAATCGGATCAGTATAATATGTTACCCCATGATGACCTTGAACCAAAAAGGTTGTGTCGATATAAGAAAAGTATACATTTTTAAGCCTTAGAATCAGATGTTATGAACAGTATACCTTGGACCCCTGTGTTAACTATTTACAAATTTCCCCGTGTTCATTTACCCCCTTCCTTATCTCAAAATGTTCAAGGATGCCAGAGTTTGCATCTCAGCATGTCAATGTTGCATTACGGGTGACTAGAGCTCAATCTAAAACATTTTGCCCAGACCTTTTGCAAGGTCTTTGGGCCTTACCGCATGACCATAAGTGTTTGTATCTATTACGTAGGTTGGATGTGGCTCAAGATTAAAACAGATGTCGTAAACTAAGAAACACTCTTCTGTCCATGTCCGATAGATCGCGAACAAATGTCAGGAACTTTTTCAATACATTTTTTTAGTTCATGCGTATAACTTTCGTTCTAGGAAATGAAGATGGGTTATTTTATACACCTTGACACATTAACATTATAAAAATTTAAGCAACACTCCACGAACATTTCAAAACAAACCCGGGTTTTCACAAAATTGGGGGCGCTTCTTTCCTGGAAATCTCTCATGTCTCTTTAAAGTACCCTTGTAAAAATGTAAAAATACAGAATTAGTGAAAATAACAAAATTTTGGTTTAATTTAAAAAATGATGGAAGACCAATTACAGGAAACTCATCGCAATTTCATGCTTTTCGATTCGATCCCTTCAGGTGATGTGGGATTCTGAGTAAATATGTCATCGCAGACCTCTGACCCAGGGTCACACCAGTCATTAGTAAAAGTAATTTATTTGACTTAATAATCTGACAGGGCGAAGGTAATCTGTTATATTATTACCATATCATTGTTATTCTATGTCAGCGGTAGAACTGTCTGGTAGCTACCCTACCCCTTATTTTGAGGCAGTATAAAGGTCTCAGTAGTGCTCTTATAAAGACCCCAAAAAAGTAACGCAGCCTGTCTAAATACCCCCATAATTACAAACCATTGGTGCTATGCACAAAAACATAAATTTAATATCAATAGTCTGTTTGTTCTGCAACTTTTGACACCTTTCTGTTTTCCATTGTGATCAATTTGCCAACACAATGTCCATACTTTACGAAAATGTGTCACATTTTCAAAGTTTGCAACTGAAGACATTCGGTTCGTTCGTCCGTGCAAGTCCAAAATCACAGTGGACGATCCGTCTTTAAGCGCTGATAGTTTTCATCGTCCCGGTTGATCAGGCCTGGAATTCTCTTGGGGACTTTAGACCTCACAGTCATCAATGATGTGCTAATGGTTTGTGGCTCCCACATCGCAGTTAGTGAAATTTCTACTCCGATCTTGTGAAGGAAGGTTCCTTGGTACGAACCAACGCCATTTCTGAGTTTGGTTGCGTTGACCCTGCTTTCCTATCACGGTCACAGCCTTGGGCTTGCTATGGGCCGTCTACAACGCTTTTAAGATTCAAAGTAGAGGGTTACCATTGCTCATACCATCTGTCAGTGATCCAGGATGATCGATAGGGGTACTTTGCTGCAGTTGGGTAGCAAAAGTGATTCTGTGTAATTCTCTGATCCTCAAAGGGGTTTGGTGGGGGATTAGGGCCTACTGTTTCATCATATTTCTTGGCGAGCTTGAATCGTCTGAAAGGTTGCCCCTCTGTACTGTTTGCAGGAGCTATGCCAGACATAATTGGAAGATATTCTACAGGCGTCCCCAAAAGTCAACCACTAACAAGTCTCTTGCATCATTCAGAACGACATCAATCTTGTGTGAATGTACACTGTGACTCCAAACTGGTGCAGTGTATTCGGCAGTGGAGTATGCCAAGCAACAGTTGATGTATGTAAGTGTCAAAAGATGCACGCATCCCGTTCCTACGAGTCCTTCTGCGGAGATTGCCATGAGACTGCGTCTTGGCAGCGGCTGCCTTGGTGTGTTGATTGAAAGTAAAGGCTGCGGTACATTGTGACGCCAAGGTACTTCGGTGTTGGGTATAGTATAACAGTTTTTCTCCATCTAGACTGATGTTAAGTTCTCTTTTTTCGCATCGATTGGCAAGGTGGAAAACAGAAAGCTGACGGTCTTGGGTTTGCTTATTTTTCAGTGCCATCGGTGGAAGAATTGGCTACAGTGGATTAGAGTCTTTCGGCAACACTGTTTCTAAGGACTCAAAGGAATCAGCAGCTCAGTCCACGTGCCGTGTCGTCTGCGTAGGGGTACTGGCTAACAATCGCCCTTTGGCATACTGAGACGTAGATGTTGGAAAGACTGGGTGGCCAGGACAGAACCTTGTTGGACACAATTCCGAAGTTTCCGCTTTCTACTTTACTGCGTTCCTTTGAATGTCTCCCGGACGAAAGATCTGTCTGGATGAGCACATTATTAAGTAACACACCACGTCCGTGAAGAATGCGGTCTTTCCTTGAATGGCAATCAATATGGCTATCATTTTATTGCAACTTTTAAAAGGGGCGAGATTTCCTTTAATGGTATTGCGTTGGCAATAGTGCTCGCATGGGGCAAGAGGGGTATCAAATTTACGGAAGAAAACGAACTATTGATATAATTTCATGTTTTCGTGGCAAAGACCAATGGTTCTTAACCTATGGGGGTATTTAGGCATTCTGCGTTACTTTTTTGGAGTCTTTATAACAATTCTGTCAAAAAAAGATACCATAATTTTGAACTCCACTAACTACCTGTTGATGCTGTGAGGATCCATACTAACTTTCGGAGGCATCAAACCTTGGATGTAAGTGGTGCTTGAACTAATTCGAATTTTTTAGAGCCCCTACAAGGATTTAGCTCCTGCTCTAGACCAAGAGCAAGACCTGGGAACATGTGTTCGTTCAGTGGCACTACTCCAAGAGTTTTGTGATACCATAGACAGTTAGTATGGTCCCCCTACAGCATCACTATGTAGTTAGTGGAGTCAATTGTGGTATCACTTTTTTGCTACAACTTGTTATATACTACACTACTTATACCCATAATTGCTCAAAATTAAGGGGTGGGGTATTTGAAAGGTCAATTTCTCTTGTGTCAAGTATTGTATACTCAGTATTATGGTTCATTTTACAAACTTATAAATACCTCGATAGATTATATTAAATCCACGACTTTTTTCCTGTCTGAACAATGCCAAAGTGGGGTCAAAGGTCAGATCTTTTACCAATTTCCCCCTTATTTTGACAGGGATATTTGAGAATAACCGACAGTGATTAAGATAAATTTTTGACTGTTATTTAAGATGTCAATCTCATAACCAGGCCCGTATGTGAGTGTGTGGGGGGGGGGGGGGTGGGAGGGAAAGGGGGTGGGGGGGGGGTTGTGCAGGGAGTTCATTCCCCGCCCCCCCCTTCGGCCAGCAAAATTGGCCAAGGACACTATTTGGTGATCTTTTATAAAAAGGTTCAAAACTAAGAGAAATTTTATGAATGTTCACTTTTGGTGATGCGATGTTCAAAAGTAAAAAAGACCACTTTGGGGGTTAGGGCTATATCTTTTACCAAAAAAAGGACAGAACTGTCCCCCGCGTACCTTTCTCCCCCGAAAAAATCCGGGTAACATGATAAAAAATTATACTTTTCAAGTAGATAAATCAAAAGAATGGGGTAGGTATTTCAATTTAAAGGTGTTAGGTTTCAAAAGAGTACTTGGACTAGCCTTACTACCCACCCGACATCAGTAAAACTAATTGTATGGCAACACAGTAAGCCAGGAAGTTAAGTTACGATCACACGGCGACCCTGTTACTGTCACATCACCTGAAATGGGTAATGATTCAACAATTAAAGTCCAAAGAATTTCGTGTTTAAAACACCCAGTAAACATCTTGAAGACCCACTTTCAATTCAAGGCGCCGAGCTATAATAGAGGAAAACTTTCCTTATGGCAAGCACCTAGTCTGGCAATAGTGGCAAGGCGGCTCTTGGGTGGATTGGGGGCCAGGACCTCCGGATACTTCGATAGTAGGGATCCGCCTGCCTTCTGATTGGGCAGTCATGGGACATGCCTGGCAGCAGTTGCCGGAGGCACCGATCTAAGCTCCGAGCGGTGTTGTTCCCGGGTCCAGGATTGGGTCGATGCCTGTCTTCGTTGTCGGAGACCATTGGGGGGTCACGGTCTACGACCTCTACCGGGATTGGCCATCCATTGGTCCAGGTTCAGGAGGCTCAACGGTGGACTGTAGTCCGGTCTGCCAGGTCTGGCTTCTTCTGTTCCGTGATCCATCTGGCGCCTAGCCGTTCCGTTCCAGGAGGCAGAGGAGTCCCTACACAACCTGTTGACGACGAGGAAGCGCTGGAGGAAATGGGAGTCGGGGGGGGTTTCCAAAGGGGAAGGGCTTCTGGCGGGGACTGCATCCATACAGAATTCTAGAAGAATATGTGGCACCTGAAGCGGTGGGATGGCCCAATTTGCCCCCTCTTGCGTTGTATGGATCATCAGCAATTCTTCAAGATAAGAACTTCAAGGGGTCTTGCAATCCTGCAAGCTTAAAGGTCAACAGCAAGCCCAGTCAATGCGGACCCATCTTGCTGCCTCACATCTGCTACTTAGAAGACTGATACTCAGTAGAATCAATGATGCGGTCGACGCAAATATGCCCAGGCCCAAGCTGGCTTTGGGGAGATTAATCATAACTGATAGATGGCGACAAGACCTCTCAAGACATTGGAGCGGGGCTAGGTTTGGAGCAAAAGACAGTCTTCAAGGGGATCTAGGGAAGTCGGAGCAAGGTCTCTACCTTAAGCGAGTCAGGATCTTTCCTGATTCGGGCTTGGGCTTGGTAAGTTCCCTAAGCGGCTCGTCCAGGACTGGTCTTTTATCCTGGGGGACTGAGGTAGGCAATGCAGTAGTAGAAAGCGTAGCGTCGGAATGGTGTCCCACAGGTTCTTTCTGTGCCAAGCTAATCTTTTTCGGCAATTTGTTTTTTTTTTATGCCGAGAGAGATGTTCGCGTGCTTCCTGCGAAGGAGAGTGCAGCATAGGGAATGGCTTGCCAATTCGGTTGCAGGGGAGACTGGTCAATGTAACCCAGTTCTTCCACTGATCGCCCCCCCCCCCCCCCCCCCCCCC
>JAMKCH010012742.1:0-25983 GCA_023653785.1 Ophioderma brevispina
CTATCTACTATCTGGAATGACCGCCTTACCCCTGCTGATAGTGGGCGGTTTTTGGACTGCAAAATTGATGACAACCCCTCCCTCGGTCAACAAAAACGCACCCTTCTTCTTCGAAAGATCGTAATAAATATGTAAAAATTGATGGTTGTTGTCAAAACCTTTGGGGTCACAAAATCACGTTTTTGAGCTAAAAACTTAAGATAATCAAGATTTATTCATTTCCTGTTCTTAGGGCAAACAAATTTTTAATTATGCCACCTCAAGAAAGTGACCTCCTTCTTGCACTTGCCTGAACGACGGAACAATTAAATGCATACCGTAGTACACGTACATGGCACTTTTTCCCGGCTACTTCATATTGAAAGGACGTTTCCCCCCAGCAGTCGTTGAAATATTATCGGATATCTCCCGATATTAATTTATTCTAATTACAACAAATTCTTTCTTTCTTTTTGCACACATAATTAATGTTAAGGCTTCTACCTACCAATCACGGGTATGGTTTACTAGCCACTTACCAATATCAGCTGTTCAAAACAAAAATCTAACGGTCTTTATTTTTTCAAAATTAAAAAAAAAGTCATTTGTGGAAAAACATGAGTGCCTGTGTTACACATGACCTTTTTCGTTGATGTGTAATCGTGATTTAGAATAATAATGAATTCACTCAAATTTTTTTGGTAATAACCATATAATAATAACAAATCTAGACATTACTGTATCATGTTTGTAATGAGCGTATCCCATATAAGAAAAAACAGGTGAAAATTAATAGTTGAGTAACTATGGCTTATGGACATTTAATATATAAACCACGTTCCTTTGTAGCATGTATGAGAATAACAGCTTTGAGCAAGAAAAGGTCTTTTAGATAAATACTATAAACCTACAATCCATAAATACAACATATTAAAGATTATTTGTGTTGTAAATATTAGAAATAGTGAAATGGGCTTTCTAATGGTTTTATTATCGTGGCTTTCCTTTTCAATATACCAAGCCGTCAAATGTACAACACTTTGGTCTATTTAGTATATCAGCAAGGAGGAGCGAAATATTAAAGTATTTAAATATTAATCAACTTTGAATACTTAAAAGTGTACCCTTTCAAAATTTATCTAAATCCAATATTTAATACAACACAGAACCAATAATTGCCGCAACATATTTTTGGTTCTGTTGCCTGCTGATGACTTGAAATTACTTAGTATAGCGTGAAGATCATTGCTCAATATGCCTAACAAATATTTCTATTACCCATGTGCAATGTTATTATTTAATTATTTCAGGGGCTGGGTCCCTATTATTTTTGGTGTCAATCCAAGTCCATTGACATTATTGTCAGTTAAATACTCCTGGCACAAAAAGTATCTCGGCATGTTTTTTCGATCAGTATTGTGCCAAAGCGACGCTTTGAATTTTCGAAATATACATTTTGTTGCCAGGGTCTTGCTCTTTCATTTACAAAACCCGCTTGTAAAAAGCGTGCAGAATGGCTGAGATAGACGCCCGAAAGACGCAAAACCCCCAACCAAAAGTTTGCAGTTTTGGATTTTTCAATGGGAATTACAGTGTACTGGGGACCACCGAACACGGTAACAATCAATATTAGCATAGGACTCTCGCTCATTCCAGAGTCGAAAAACCACCCCCCTCTTTGTTAAAATCACTACCCATCACGATATTGCTTTGTTACCACACAGTAACCATTGAAAATCCAAAACCGCAACTTTTGGTTGGGGGGGTTTGCGTCTTCGGGCGCTCTATCTCGCCATATTTGCACGCCTTTTACACGAGGTGTTAAATGAAAGACACGACCTGGCAACAAAATGTATACTCGAAAACTTTAAATGGTCTGACTTTGCACAATAACTGTCAAAAATCATGCCGAGATACTTTTTGTGCCAGGTGTATATGTGCAATGTGTTTTACTCTCCCATTCATGATGAACGATTTAATCCTGAATGGAGTAAATTCACACCACTCTTTAAAAAGAGTAAACGGAACGATTAACAATTTAATGGCAGCCTGTTTCGATGTTGAAAAATCACTTTATGGTATTATTACAATAATCCTCCTTAAATTAAAGAGAGTCTCCTAAATTGCTAAAAGTTTACGGTAGAATTGGCATTTTTTCGTTTGGACCTGGTAACCATTAAGTTGAATTAATAAAACAGTGCCATAGGAGATTGAGTTGAAATTAACATTTTATACAAATTGTGATTTTCTATATGAAGGACATCAAAACTTTATGTATTCCTTTTTTACCTCAGGGCAGAACCCCATATCTAAAATGGTTAAACATACTTTTGTTACAATATTGTTACAAATCTTATTGTAAATAATATTTGACTGTGTAATGCAAGGTACAACGGTGGTTAACAATTTTCATTGGTTAAAGGGGCCATAATGGCATGAAAGAATACTTTGACATATGGGTAATGGACCCTTATTGAAATCACTCACTTCCATCAATTTGAAAACATTTTTGGGATGTTTACATGTCTTAAAAACAGGTAAAAAAAACAAGAGTCTTGGCAGTTTGTGGCACTCCTGGCCATGGACCATTAAAGGTGTTGGCATCCGTGCAAATTTACAGTGTATATTACATTTTGTAAACAAGTTAACAGGACGATTAACCATTTCATGGCAGACTGTTAGATTTCGAAATATCATTTTATGGTATACAATAGCCAATAATCGCCTTAAATTAAAGAGAGTCTCCTAAATTTCTAAATTGCATGAATTGCATTTTTCGTTTGACGTGGTAAAAACCATTATGTGTCTTATAGAATTAACTTTGACATACTGAAATGGACGCCTTATTGAAATCACTTCACTTCCACACATCTGAAACAATTTTGGATTTTTACATCTGTAAAACCAGTAAAAAACAAAGATTCTCTTGCAGTTTTTGGCAACTTCCTGCCATTACACATTCAGGTGTTTGGCATCCGTGCCAGATTTTAGTGTATTTAGCAGTTTTGTAACACAATTCAAAGGCATTCAGACCAGGATTCAGACATTGTAACTCAGGATGCTAGCAGAATTTGATCTGGCAAAGTAAAGGTGGATTATCCACAATTAGCACGTATACAATCACATGGTCTGTGAAACTGAAAAACTTGCATGCTTTTTCAAGTTTGTATCAAAATAACATAGTTCTAAATAATATTAGTTTTCCCCCTTTTTTAACCAACGTAAACACCCAGATTTTTCAAATTTGCGGAAGTGATTTCAGTAAAGGTCCCACTTTTTTTGTGTTGAATATTTTTTTTAAAATGTCTTGTAACCCTTTTAACAAAGAAATAAACAGGATTTATTACTGTAAGTAATGGGCTTTAAAAGCAATCCATAAAACTACAGTTATTATCTTTTCACGCTGTAGCTTTTATCTTGATAGTATGTTATCCATATTGTTGTTGTTGTGTTTGTGTTGACTTATTATTGTTATTGTTGAGTTGTGCTACAGTGGACTGACATAGCTGATGAGAATATTACTTGTCTTGGTGTTGATTTTTCAGTATAATGGCAAATTAACAAAATGTATGATCAAGCAATGTAAAAGATGCCCCCAGTCATGCGGATGGTGAGTGCGGCCGCCACGCGAGGGCGATCATAGTCGGCCGTCGGATTCGTGTATATTTTCCTTCATTGGAAAGTGCAGAAAGTTGGCCTTACCTTTGGATATTCAATTCCGAGCTCTTTGAATACATTATTCTTCCTTGATTGTTTTCCTATATTCTGCCATATGGTTGTGGAATATGAGAATAGAGGAATTGATTTTCTTGGAGATAAGTTCTCTTAAAATTTTGTAAAAATTATTTTGAAATGTAAGAGTCTCTCAATAATATTTTTGAATGCACATTCTTTCTTCGTAATTACCTATACGAAATATTTTGGATGACTATTATGACCACTCTCCAAATTCATAAATTCAATAACTTTCACTTCAAGTATAAAACAACATTTAATTGCCAAAACTAATCACTCTAATAATCAGACACACTGTCAGCTATCATAGCCTTCATCCAAAATATTTATTTTTTTCCATGTCATGTCTCCTTTCTTGTTGGATTCACAATTCTATATTGGTGTACTTCATGTTTCATATAATGCGTTTTAAATATACATTGCTCATATTTTTTAAATATTTATATTATTATCCATTTAAAGAGACACTATACATAGGTAAAAAATGGTGCCCCTCATGGGTGTTTTTTAAAGATCTACTCTTTAAATGTAACGATTGAATTTCCACTCGTTAGGGAGTTAAATGAGTGACACACGTTTTGAGTGGAATACACTCTGAAAGGAGTGAAAATTGCTTTTTAAAATATACAATAAAGCGCTCTGGCTAGAGTGAACAATTTACTTTGCACGCTCTTTAAGAGTGAAATTTTACCACTCAAAAAGGTGTTTATATTAGAGAGTATTTTTTGTAGCAGTTGCCATGCTTTTAAAATCACCTTTATGTGCAAGAGTGGAGTGTTTATTCAGTGACCTATGTTCACAGTGCTAAGACAACCCATTCAATGACGTTGTGGTTCCTCCAACTCTTACGGATATACCATTCCAATACACAGGGCCGGAAAAAAGATACACTACCAGTGACATCATTAGTGAAACTATTGATTTTCAGTCAGTGTCATGAAAGATTCACACCATCCACCTGAATTTTTCTATTAACTGACCTATGAAAATCGAATAGTTTTTTTCACTATGATCATCACCCAACCCATATATTGATGCTTTCTGGACCCACCTTGTAGACTTGACACAAACCACATCATTCTATTGGTATTCCCTGACTTTTAAAGCTTTTTAAAAGACTCAACGAGTATGAGTCTGATATTCATGAATAACTTAATTTTAACACATTAGTGACACAATAAAGACCGATAATCAGGTCTTTGCATCATATTATGGATCTATTACTATGATAATTATTTTTGTAGTAAATTGTGTTTTGTTGCCTTATAGGGACACAATAAGTTGAATATCATGTCTTTTTTTTTTCGGCTTCAATATGGCTTTCTGTATACTATTTCACAGTATTTTGTATGGACAATGTGTTTGTAGGCCTAGGACCCAATAAAGGCCGATATCATGGTATTTGGCATCATAGATGGCGTCTATACCTATGATACAGTATTTTGTAATGTACAAACGTGTTTTTGTTAGGCTTAAAGACCTTAATCAATCACTTGAGAGCAAATTAAAGAATTGTTATACAGCCTGTAAGTGAAAAAGAGCCCTCTTTTGACACTTAGAAAATAAGGTTTGTGACAAGAGCTTATATCATCGTCAGCGGACAGTCTTAGGTTTCGAATGTCATTTGCTCTGTTCATTTGCTTGTTTTGATCTCAAGTTAACAACGAAAGGGTACAATCAAAACCCTCCACTGATTGATGTATGCATCATGTCACAGCAGTATTTTCTGATTACCAACCAAAGAGGGCGCTTTTTCGCTGCACATCTTTTTAGAAGACAAGCTGTAATTTTGTTGAGTTGTGTTTCTTAGCTTCTTAGCTTCCTCTTTAAAAAATTTTATATCTTTTTACGTATCGTTTTTTATGTTGTATGTTGTATATTAATATATGCGTTAAGCTTTTATAATAAAGTTTTTTAATAAGGTTTAAGGTTTTTAAAATAATTTGGCGAGTGAATTCATTATTTCCTTGAAAAAACTCCAAACCTGTATTTCCAACCCTGGCAGGTCATCTTGCCTGAACACTATTTTCATTATATGGCGAGCTCAGTTTGCTTGTTTACGGTTACTCGGGAAAGTATCTGTACAGCACTCTAATGGGCTATTAACCCTCGTCTTAATTACAAGCTTTTTTTGGTAACACGGTTTAACCAGTGGGGGGGGGGGCACCACCTTCGAGAGATTTGTTATAAGCACCCTATGCTTGTGGATAGCTATGGTCCCCTCCTCTTCCCAATGATAACCCATTGTACGCAACTACCTAGTATGGGCGTCACAATAACGTCATCAAGTCCGCGAGTCGGTAAATATGGGCATTTCCATCCCCACAGAAATAGGCGAAAATCCAATTTTGCGCTAAAAAATCGTAGAATATCGGATTTTCATTCGCTTTTCAGCTTTAAATGATGGCAATTGGCTAGTTTACATAACCATAGACTTTTTTAGAGCCATACTAGGATAATATTTTCACAATTCAACATAAAATATCCTTGTGTGGCAACCACACCCTTTCCTTCGACTTTGACGGCATAACCCTATCCCCCGGTGAAGGTGCTACCTTCACATTTTTTTCACTAAAATGACCGGAAAGGATAAAAAAATTTAAAAAAATTACCCCCGCCCCCCCCCCCCCCTGTACCCCCCCCCGCCCCCCCCCCCCCCCCCGGTAAGACGAGGGTAACCACCGCCAAAAGAAAGTCCACACAATGGAAGTCCCCGCAGATTTTAGTTCTGTAAAAAACGATTGCAAACTCGAGTTTGCACTGTTTCAAAATTCACCTAGAGCTATATCTAAAAAAATCTTTTGACCAAAAATTGTCACAGTTAAAAAGGAAGTTGTTTAAATATTAGAAAAATAAAGGTATCGTTTTAGCCTCTCACGTGATCTCTTTTGCATCCGCCTGCTTGGCGAATCTTCAGGCACCAAACTGAAGTCAATCCGATAGGCACGCCAACGACGCATATAGCCTTAAAAGGTCATTTTTTAAAGGGTTCGAACTTTGGTGAGCGGCTTGAGCACTCGTGGGTACGAGGAACGATATTTTTTTTCGCGCTGTTTTCATTAGCAATTTTAATTGATTAATTATTAACACAGAGAGGAACCCAAAGAGTTCTATAAATAGATAGAGGGCACCGTTACGTAATCTTTATAAAGACACCGTCTCGCATGTTTTGGCCGACCACAAAGAAAACAAGGTACCCACAATAGAAACATGGCTGCCTCCGCTTCTTCACATACTTGTGGGTTGCCTGCTTTGCATATACACTAATGGGTAGTGATACAACTAATGATGTGTTAGAGCTGGCCAGGTGTAATAATATTGTACCTGATCATTGTGCTCATAGACTCTTTTTCTCATAATGCAATGCGCGCTAGGTGAAAAGATGTTTCATTGAGGCGGTTTCTTTAATCAAGACGACTGATGTGTCATTTCATTCGTTTGGTGTGGCCAAAATTTACCACCCAAAGCACCCAAGCATCCCACAACTGATATTTTGGCGGATGGTTTGTATCGAATTGACATTATGTGGTGTATACAAGCACCCAATACAATAATTAATTCCGTGCATATCCAAATGTCACCCCAGCACGGACGACTGGTTTTGAATGGGTTTCACCCCCTTGAGAGGACCATGATTCCACAGACCTGAATAAGTCTAGATGTATATTGTGTTTATAAATATACAATTTTTCAATCGGTTTTCTCCACAGTCCGATATAAGGCAAATTAGCCATGATCTGCGTCGAATGCCAGCAGAATTTTGCAATGTTTAAATTTTTCAAGTACCTGCGAATGTGTATCTTATCAAAATGTGACGCATTTTAGCATGATGAGATACAATTATCGGGTATATTCATCTCGATAGATTTATCGATGGCAATGACGTACTTGTTAGAATGCAGTTTGAAAACACGTTGTCAAAAATGATATTTTGACATATAGATCAACTATATACCTATAGAGTTGGTCTATCGCTTTTTACATATGCCACCTGGTGAGCTCATTAGCAAGCGCGTATTCAAGTAATGCACGATTACGATTTCGGTCCAGCCAAGGGCATTATTTTTTTAACACCTCGGGACCTGGCCACTCAGTTAAATTGACTGTTATCTGGTTATTACTATTACTTTTATTTTTCCTAATCTCATTTGGTGGGTCGTAAGAGTAGGCGAATTTTGCTTGGGGCCCTTTTCCCCTTAAACTGCATGCTACGCCATCGCAGATGAGCACCTTTACCGTTTATTCCTTCACGAAAAATAAAAATGCATCACATTTGAATGGGTTAACATGTCTTTTATTTTGTATTGCGTAATGGATTTGTTTCACTAGAAGCTTGGGGATTTCAATGCAGTCGTCATTCATTCCAATCAGTCTTTTTTTGGTTATCTTTTAGAGTGCTTTTCTTTCTGTAAAACGATCCAGTTTCCCAATAGAATTACTAACAACTTAACCACCTATTTTTTCCATCTGAAAGTTCCAAAAGCACAAATAAAAGCTCGTGTTCTCCATCGTAAACAACATTTTCTGCACGAGTTCGTATCCACTTGCATCATGCTTGCGTGTCATTGTCAGGCATTCAAACACCTTTCAGGTCGAAAACACCATCATGCGAATCGCCGTCTTATCCTGCATATTTACGATTGGTTCAGACACTAATGTACATCAGATCTAATCTGTAGCATTTTTCGTAGATGGCGGAATTCTCATGGGCCCAATATGTTCTTTTTTTGTTGTTCGTGACCTGACTTTCGCCCATTTTGGTACGTAATTTTCGGCCTGTTTAGTTTTAATTTTCTGGCACGGAATTCACATATCTTTACCAATTTCTACTGGAAATCAAAGTTTAGTATCTTATATTCCATGGGTAGTTAATATAATGACCGAAAATTTCATATTCTTATTTCGATTTTTTAAAATTTTTTCTTCGAGGACTCGCACTCGCGAACATCTGGCTGCTTTGATTTTTAAATTTTGTGACGTCATATCGGGGGTCACGTCCTGTAAAATTACCGGAAGTATGCCACTGGCGGTTCCTACGGCAATGTTATAGTCCAACCCAGCATTACTTTTTTCATTGACCCGCTCCGATGGTTTGTCATAATGCCTGCACTTTGACACAGCTCCGTCTTTTATTCAGTGAGTGGCTTTCCCTATTGATAATTTCGATTTTTTCTTCGCGAGATTGCTTGCCTGAATTTCTTTTCTTGTGTTTTGAGGTTCTGATCACATCAAATTTGAGTGAAAATTGGTTTTAAGCGTTTGTCAATTTTCCATAGATTTCCGAGAGCTCTGTCTCGTTGCTATATTGCTCATGGTTGAACGACTTCTTGTGATTGCGTATCTTTCTTTGAAGTTCTTCCAGTGAGCAATGTACACTTTCTTTTGACCGCTTTCCGTTGCACATTTTATTTATAACATACAACTTTACATTACAGACATATACCAAAAATACATAAAATGATAATTAATACTTAACATTCAATACTTTACTATACAGAGCGCGAAAATGCAGAATGCATTCCAATTTTATAATCAAAGAATTATAAAAAAAATCCAAAAACCGCCCATCAATACTCTTGAGTAAACCCTTGCCAGTTGTCCCCTAGTCACGATTTTCTTTTCAGCAGTTAACTTGCAAATTGTGAAGTTACACCACAGTGTCTATCTCACTCTAACCAGACCCTCTCATACCAAGCATAGTCATGAGAGTGAGGGCCCGAACCCCCACAAGCGGTGACCAAGAGCCACCCACTTGCGAGGGAGTTGTTAGCCATATTGTATTTTGACAATACAGACCTACACTGATCAAAGGCAGACTCATAAATCTCACATATCACATCATCGACTGCGCAGCAGGCAATCGCAAGTTTCCTCCAGCTCTTCTGTTTTGGGCCAAGTTGGAGATAGCCTTTGGTTGCAACATGTTGTTTGTGTCCCCCAAAGCTTTGGATGTAGGAGAGATGATGTTTTTCTGTCGGCTGGCTTCCTCTTGCCATGGTGTTGGTGTGTAAAAGCATATAACACCTACTAGGCTCTCCCCCTGGCATCCTTAGAATATGCCCAAGAAAAGTAAGCTGTCGCAGTCTTACTCGGTTTATCTGAGGCTCCGTACCTGTAGCAGCATAGATTTTGGCATTTGGGACACGATCAATGCAGCTTGACGTTATCAGCATATCTGTAGCACATGTTTGGCGAAAGAATTGACCATAAGACCGGGAGATACCAGCATTTAATCCTTATTTTTTACCAGGTGTCTTGTTATGATATTGTATAGGCCATCTCTTGGGCCATCTGAAAAAGCAAAGTCTTTAGTGTCGCGAGCGGTGGAGCGTGACGTCAAAGGTCAATAACCTCTAAATTTGCATGTTCTTCACCAATATAGCTATTCTTAGGCGCTACTGATCACATATTAAGAGGAAACAGATAACAAATTGGGTTCAGTTTAAAGAGCATCAATTATCTCTTCTATGAATTATCAAATTTTGCGGCTTAATTACATTCAAGCAGAAGCTAGTTATAGGCCAAAACGTTATGATTTTTTCAGCTTTTTTGCTATTTTTTGCCTTACCGGCGAAAATAAAGGAAACTTGTCCATTAGGCATCAATGTTGTTCACCTTCATAATTGTTACCAAAATGTGCTCCAATATATGCTTACATACACCTGAGAAGAAAAATGGTTTTCCTTGTATAGTTTTTGCATTATGGTATTTTAAGTTGACCAACACGCAATTTCCTTATTTTAAACCATTTTGCTACTTTTAGTAGGCTGTTGCAAGCCAAGCAACTTGGCCCCTGACAACACTAATTGATCGTTATATTGCACCCTTCGAAAAAAGTTGTAATTCTGTTATTCAGCGTTTAATATTGATTAATGGTTCTTTCTTACATTGAATAAAAATGGTTCTTCTGTAGGTCCCCCCCATCCGAACCTTTTTGGCCCTGGTCGAACCTTCAATTAACATTGTCTGCAAATGGTCTACAACATTTTTGAAGAAAGCCTATGGAATAACCTCATCTCGCTTAACCGCCAGGTGTTCTTTTCTTTCTTGTCCCGCTTCCCCCTTTCTTCCCCTGTTGCTTCCTTTTCCCTCCCGGCTGCCCTCCCCCCTTTTTTTTTTTAATTTCCCCTTTTTTTTTAACTTGGCTGTTGTTCTGCCGTGTGGGTCGTTGGCTCCGTTGGCCTCTTGTTTTTGCCGTTGCGCCCCTTCCCCCCTTTTCCCCCCCGTTCCATTTCTCTCCCCCAAAATGGCTCTGAAAGGCGTCTGAAGATATTAAGGGCTTTTTGGAGGCCAAAAGTTCTTGTGTGTAAACAAAATATGCCATATGGTTCCACAGATGATTGCAGATCATGGCTAGGATCACCGAAGGCTATCACTTTTTTCTTTGTTTTTTGGTAGGCCATATTTCAGCCCCCATTCCGACCTTTGGGGGCTTGGGAACTGATTTTGTCTCTAAGCAAGCCTTTAGGAAAGGAAAGTTTGAGGAAATTTTTGCAGGTTTTGGAACTAAAATCGCCTACAATTGCAAAACATTTTTCCAAAAAGGACCGTAAGAAATGAATCGAAATCTTCAACGGGGGGGGTCTTAGGAACTGCTGGAGGGGCGACAAAAATGGGGGTCTTAAGGGCCGCACATACTCGTACAACTTGCCCAGTCAGTGCCCCCGGGGTAACCATACAGTCAGCTCACCACAGACGACATCACTCAGAGGTTAATCGAGTCAATCCCACACTGCAATAAAAAAGAAAAAAAAGAAAACAAAAAAAAAAAAAGAAAAAAAAGAAGAAAAAAGAAAAAAAAAAAAACAGGGAAAATATAAAAAAAGTAAAAAAGCCCCCCCCCCCTTCCCCCCCCCCCCCCCTTCTCCCCACATTTTTTTTACATTTTTCACTTCATCTTGTCCACCAACCTCCCTTCTACCCCTACTTCCCTGTCCTTACCTTATTTGCCCACAAAGCGTTTGTACTTAGGAATTTTATTATGATCCTGAATGTCTTGTGTTCTTACACTTTTTCTCCCTATTAATGACATGTTTTAGTAACAGTATAAGTACAGGCACATTGCATTTCATTGTGGGATTGATTCAAAATACCCTCTGGACATCACTGTACTACCGTTAGCCTACTTTTATGTACTATATTAATCTCCCATGCCGCATCAGTAACATATTAGTGCCAGATGCATGACTGGATCTTTCCATGATCCTCAGCATTTAACTGAGATCATCGGCCATTTAACTGAACATCTGCTTGTACGTTGATCCCTGGAACCACATAATTGATTATTAAACTGTTTCGACAGTTAAAATTACAGGTTTCTATCCTATCTAACGGCCGCAGCCGAGATGCTGTTCACCATGTAACGCCAAATTCTCTGTTTGTCATTAAGTTGGGGATGTCAGATGGATCATGCTGACGTCTTCGAGGCAAATCACATCACTGTAGTTAAAATTTAACTACATGATGTGAAAGGGTCGACGACCCCTGTTTTGGCAAGGTAACTTCCAACGTGTGACGTCTGAGACTACTTGTCAATCGCATGAAAAAATGACAGCGACCAGCAAATCGTGCACGCCGTTGTGCAGACAGAAGATTAAATGGAGGGATATCTCCATATATCTGTCCTTTGGTCATGTAATCACGCCAGGATATGTTTTTGAAACTCGCATAAGAAGCTTGGTGTAGGGCACCAGTCTTCCCTGTAGCTCGTTCTTCATGTCCAGGTCTCAGATTCCATATAACATGATACTCTCTACACAGGTTTATAAAGAGTTTCAGCTTGGTTGAATGGAGATACCAGATTGCCGTAACTTGTAGTTTCTTGGCAGCATCTCAGGCTTGTCCCTTGTCGTGACAGCAAAGTCCTCTTGCTGGCGGCACATAGATACCCTAGACATACACTGAAGTCCTTGAGGTGGCTACCACCGCATTGCATATAGGTTGATGATCATCTTCCCCATGACGGTCATACACTATATCCGTCTTCTTGGCATTTGATGTAGGCAGACTTTGTCTGCAGCATTCTCGAGTGCTGTTATTATAATCTTGTTCACCACATATCAGATAACTGTTAGAGCTTAGATCAACTTGCGGAGTCAAGGTCTGTGAGATTACTGATTTAATTGGGGACGTCTAGAACGCTTGGGTTTGATGGTGATCCTTTGTCGTTCATGATGTCAAGCCTCGTCCTATGAGTAATCAACCACGATACAAGGATAGTGAGCAAGAGTATCTCCTTGAGATTCCAGAGTTGTTATGAACTCCTTGGTGGCCCATCCATGTCTTCACAAAGCTATAGGTTTATCAAACATGATGGCAATTGCCGAGGGGTTGAGAAGGATTGACCTTCTCATCTTTGACACCGTAGTTGGCGAGACTATGCATTACTCCCTGTTTTCATCTTCGAGAAACGATGGTTAGAATTACAGGTACCTGCCTATACCTCATTTACAAAAATACCATCAGAAACTCACATTTCCTTCGATACATGCGACCAGTACCTTAAATCTAAAGGTTTTCTCATAAGATCTTGGTATGTTAGCCCTGCTAAGCATGGAAATTGCGAGGGTTGACCAGCTCCCTGGTTAGACTTCGGCACACGGCGAAACCATTGCCAAACCCGGAATATTTGCATAGAAGCGCAAACCTGCATAAAGAGACTACGCATTCGGTTAAGAATCTGAATAATGATTTACACTTTTATTTCCTATGGTCCTTAGCCGAACCCCTGTCTGCCAATTAAATATCTTTTTCTTAATTATTTCATAAATACGCACTTTCGAATAAGTCGCGAAAAGAAAGTTCCTTGGGTATCGTTGGACCTAAGGCGTTTTTGATATGACGAAGGAATTGGCAATTTAAACCTTAAAAATTATTGAAACTCTGTGCAGTCACCCTCGTTTTGGGGAATAACGACTAAGGTTTGGTGCCATTGGTAATTACGTTTTGTGGAGGGTAAACCTCGCCCCCCCTTCTCTTCTTCCGTCTTTCTTTTTTTCTCTTTCCTCTTTCTCCTCTTCTTCCCCCTTTTTTTCTCTCCCTATTTTCGTCCTCTTTTGTCCTTTTCCTCTTCCTCCTTCCAATTTTTTGCCTCCCCTTCCAGATTTTTATGTGTCGGGGTGGGGTGGCAGCTTGCCCCCGGCCCAACACTGGGTTCCGACGCCACTATCGTGTAATAAGACTACAGATAAGCAAACTGATCTTCTGTTGGAGGCCAATGGACTTGGGATTTTCACAGCAGGTTCGTGATGAGACCTGACTGAGCGCAAAGGCGGCAGCTCATATGATTATAATTGAATGTTAGACGAAATCAATTGGATTCTGAGTTGTCAATGTGTAAATTGAATAAAACTCCAAAGAATTCTTTTTGTCAATTAAAACTTAATGATCTTGTGAAGTCCGATGATTATCGCAACTTTCTTTTATGACTTTTTCGAAACGGTATATTTTTTGGAAATAATTAATAAAAAAACGGGACACCTAAATTAATTTGGACAGACAGTAGCTGAAAATTGCAACCATTGTGGGCAAATCCGAACCTTTTTTTGGGGGGGGGGGGCAAATTACAGATGCCCAAAGTGTGTCACTTATTTTAACAATTCAGTTAGAGGTGCGAATCTACGAATTGCTCATATTTCTGCTGCCGTTGCTGGATCTGAATCCTAGAAGACTTTCTCTGAGCAATGTATGGACAACCTTCATGATGTGGTAAATGCTATGTATTCCAGCACATGATATCACTCAGGATATGAAGTGAAACCTATGTTGGATACACAAAAACATTTTTGCCCTCTAAGAGAGCTCTTAATGGTTGAATTAAACCATAATGTCTTAGACACCTTTCAGAACCATTTTTGCCTTGTAGAACCGTTTTTATGGTTTTCAAGGGTTGTTTTCTTGGAGGATTAAGAGAAGGACTTTCATAGAACTTTCTATCAAAATTTTAATGTTCTTAGAAACCAGAATGTCTTCAGCGATACTTCTAGCAGCTTTCCTTTCAGAACATTTTGCATACCCTTTTTCGTTTAAGGTCCTATAGACCCCAAAAAGGTTCTGATCGGGGCCCGAAGAACCATTTTATTCACTTTAGAACCATTAATCCTTATAACCTAAGACAGATTACACCTCTTTTTTCGAAGGGGCATTATAGTCGATCAATTATTGTTGTCAGGGGAAACAGCCAAAAGGAGCAAAATTTGGTTTAAAATACGGCAATTTAGTTCGACCACTAAAATACCATATGCAAAAACTTAAAACGAAACATTTTTCTTCTCATGTGTAAGTAGCATATATGGGGTTCAAATTTTGGGAAAAGTATGAAGGAAAAATATTGAGAGCTTATGGACAAATTTTATTATATTCTAGCCGTAGGCAACAAATACAAACAGATAAAAAATCATCACTTTTGGCCTAGAACAGCTCCTTTTTTGCTTCAATTTAATAGCGCAAATTTGATATCATCAATAGATAATTTTATTCTCCCCTTTAAATTGATTACCCATTTGTTATGTTTTACTCTTGATAGTGATCATTAGTGCTAAGAATAGCTATATTTGTGAAGAACAGGAGCAAAATTTAGTAGTTCGATTTCACCTCATTCCGGTACGCTGCATCACCGCTCGCGACACTTAAGACTTGCTTTCGAATGGCCCAATGGATGGCCTTACAACTATCATAACGAGACACCTTAACAATCAGGATTAAATTGCTAGTATCTCCCGGTCTATTACTCCAAAATTGTTTGTCAGCACCCAAGTTTCGCACCCATACAAAAATACTGGTCCGCATGTTGTGTTTAAGAGGCGTACTTTCATTTAGATTGGTATACTTTGACTCCTCCATATGCGCTCCACCTTCCAAAATGCTGCCCAGGCAAGTGCTTTTCGTCTGTTTACGGGCTTTTAGAACTGGAAGCCATCATACACCAAGATATTTGAAGTCGGTACATGGTGATGCACTCGCCATAAACTTTAAGCAGTGGAAGTGGGTTGCGTTGGTAGTCATGTACTCTTCCGTTTGACACTGATATAATGCCCCATTCTTCAGCTTCTCTGCTGTTCTTGATCACTGTGCCTGAGCTCTTAGGGATTGAAGACTCCAGTAGGGCGATATCGTCAGCGAAATCTATGTCGTTTAAGACTTTGGCTGGATACCTCCTTGGACTGACGTGGATGTGTCATCAATCCGGAGTCTTTAACTTTAGGTTGCCCTTTTTCAGCAAGTAGTCTATCAGCACAATAAAAAAATAAGGGGAGCTAATCATCTCCCTGCAGTACCCTGTTGAAACGAAGGAAAGGCTCCGAGATATTCCCATCTACCATAACAGTGCTTTTGGAATTGCTGTATAGAACGCCTATGGCTGTTACCAACCTTGTTCTGGGATCCATAAGGCGCGAGAACCGAGAAATGACCTTCTTTTGATCGAGTCAAAGGCGTTCTTAAAATCGATGAAGGTGATGGTGAGTGGAGTTGATAACTCTGAAAAGCCTCCATGATTCTCCTTAGGATTTGACCTGCTGTTCACAGCTTCTACCTGGGCGAAAACCAGCTTGGTTGGATCTTAGTAATAGGAATCAACATCCTGTAGTCTTGTAACAGTATTTTGTTGTAGACTTTTGCTGCCACTGACATCAAGGTAATTCCTATGTAAGTGCCATCAATGCAGCTGAGGTCTCCTTTCTAGGCAAAGGAACAATGATGTTAGTGGATCCACTGTTCGGGGGTGTAGAGTGGTTAAAACTTCAACTCACAACTTGTGGATGACCTGCATCATTACCTCCCCACCACTCTGGAGTGCTTCTGATGTCATTGCACTGTCCCTCCACTGCCCTGTTGGTTTTTTCATTCCTTGAAATTGCCTTTCTGGTTTCTTCAAGGGATGGTGGGTCTTGGAATATAGGAAGGGCCTGATCAGCAGGAGAAGGTAGGTGCCAAGGTTGGTGGACCATTATCGTTTGTTTTAGTAGAGAGCTAAGTATGGCCGCCACTCACAGAAGTTCTTTTTCACGTGATGGGGCTGTACATCCCTTTTCTTGCTTTGGTGAAGATCTTCTATCCTGGACCATAGATTTCCGTGAAGAATTTTCCACGTTTATTACATTCACCGCTTCTTCATCTGCACTTTCACGTCATCCATCTGTTTGGTTGAAGTTTGGGCCAGTTCCATCAGATTTATCGATCATTCAGCCTTGCATTGAGATTCCGCCATGCATTCCTTCAAGTGGTTTTTCTTATCAATGAGGAATTTCTTCTTTGCCTTGTCTCGCTTCTGTCTCAGCCGTAAGGTTTTCTCAGACCCACCCAGCCAGGCAAATATCCACGGGTCTGCATTTTGCCAACCACTTCTATTGGCTCTGCTTCAACGGCTTCCTCCTCAATTAGGTTGTACCGTTCGTGATTGACACAGATTAAGTCTAGTTTCTTTGAAGGATCTGAAACCTATTGGAAAGTTCGATCTGAACTTGGGTGTTTTGAGAAAGGATTTTGTAGCTTCTTCCAGGTCATAACTTGGTCTTCTTTCTGCAGGCTTACCTTTAATGTTCTAAAGGGCTGTCATAACTATAGAATATATATATATTTATCTATAATACCATATTATGATCAACCTCATGCTATTATAAAGTAACTGTGGATACCACCGGTGTGGGATATTAAATACATGCAAGTCAACCACTGAAAAGAAATTTCGCTCGGCCCCTTACTCCAGACACATTCACAACTATGTTGTCCAAAACATACAATACCAAAGCAGGTCAGCTATTTAGAAAACTACAAGAACCCTATCCCACTTTTTTAAAGTGGTTGAAAAATTTTGTTTTTTCGTGTGGCTATCACTTCTTTCAATTTTGATAAACATAGACATTTTTTTGAAAAACTGATAGCATGGGAACACAGTCATAGTATTTGCAATTTGAACACAAATTGCTTAGCCAATAGTATTATATAATTATAGCCAATGGGGATTTATTTACATTGTAACCCAAGCAATTATTCTCATATTCTGGGTATAAGGGGTTCTACTTTGTTACGTTGTAATCCAGTGAATATTTTGATCCACAAATATGCATAATTTCACATTTACAGAAAAGATGTTCTACTAAGTAGCTAAATAACTACTAACCGTTTCATTCATTTTTCAGAAAGTACAACATCTGACTATCTGTAACACCGATCTTATAGAGAAGTCATGGCAATTCGTTTTTTTTTTTTAAATCCCGCCAAAATATACAGAAAATCCAGTATCATGGAAATTAATATAACGGTCAGTTCGTGTATTCCGCCCAATCCGCCCAATCTGCAAAACGTCAGTAGCATAGTAAAAAATTGTACCTGTTAAAATTCTTCTCCACCTTCATGTAAGAATTAAACGGAGGCAAAATGCCGGAGGGTTATATCATCTTATCATTTTCCATGGCATTTTGGTAATATAAGCCTACCCCTATTTTTATGCGTAGCTAGCCCCCTGATAACTTCTCCTCCTTTCGTATTTCTTTGGTTCCCCCCCCAACAAGGGGCGCACCAAGCTGCGCCTCCACCCTTTTCAATCACCAGTGAATTGTTGAATGCTTTTTTTTTAATGTTATATTAGTCCTACATGCTTTTGGACCGTATTATACTTATATATTGAGCATATAGAGTATATGGGCCTAGCCTATATCATCCGACATTTTCCCTGTTCACTTTTTTCACATGACTGACAGGCAAAAGTATAGTAATGAATGATGGGGGGGGGGGCAGAGATGACACTGTCATGTGTGTTAGTGAGAGAATTAATTAAACAATGAAAAAAGTCGGATCAGATACAGTGCTCCTAAAACTCTCTCTCAACACCACTTCAATTACATCCTACAATTTTATTTTATTCGACATTGGGGAAGAATCCCCCGTGTATAAGGGGCGGGGCCACTTGCCTCGCACTTAATAACTAGAGGAACCCAGATAAGATAAGACGGAGAAGTTGTCAGAGAGCTACGCATAAAAGTAGGTTAGATCCTACATTTCGTGCAAAATACTATCAGGGGAAAAGGTCGGATGATATATCATCCGACATTTTTCCCTGCATGGGGGGACTTTTCCCTATAGGCCTATTTAAAGCGATGACAGGAAGAAGGTTTTCGCGCATGGTCCCTACATGGCCTTTTCTGCCTATTACAGATAGCCTATGACAGGGACAAAAAATGTCGGATGATATAGGCCTATATCTCCGACTTTTTCTCCATTTGCTATTTTGGCACGAAATATGCCCTACGTTTATGTTTATGTGTAGCCCCTGATTACTTCTCCCCCGTATCTAATTACTCCTTCGCGGACCCCAAAAGGGCGCGGCAAGCTGGCCATCCTCCCCTTTTCACACGGGGGATTCTCCCCCATTCAAGGAAACATTTTAGAATGATTGTATTTTTGTAATAGTAGAAATTTATAATTATATGCATAATTAAAATGCATAAAAATAATAATATAATTATAGTACGTTGGCGATCCCAGAAGCATGATATCATTAGGGGCCCTACTTTATCTTTTTGAGGTGTGTCTGTGAGAATTAAACGGGGTAAAAATATTTGGATATATATGTAAATCATTGCGATCCCATAAGCTCTATGATGTCTCACTACTACTACTACCCCACCGCTAGTTAGTAGTTTAAATTCTAAGCTTGCTAGTTAATATAACGGAATAAACCCATATCACATTGTCTTTATTCAGATAAAGACAGCCCTTTCAGACAGCTGTTAGTAGTTAATATTTGGCTTGTCTGTACTCTACGGAATAAACCTCATATCACAGTTTGCGCTATATAACTCGTTAAGACGGGCTATTTCATAGTTAATTGGTAGCTTGCAGTTTAGTTGTTCAAATTAAGCTTGCAGATATAGTCGGATAACGGGGTCATAGCACATTGCACTTTATCCGTAAAGATAGCCTTTTAAGACAGCTAGTTAGTCAGTTAAAATTTTAGCTTGCTAATTACTATAACGGAATACACCTCAACACAAATACTACATATAAGAGGGAATAGGACACGCTATTTTGCCGAGGGTGACGGATTGCATACCCGTACCAGTACCAATGGAAAATAGTATGCCATTTTCCTGATAAAAACCATGTAGTATTTTTTTGACTCTGGCGATGAGGGGAACAATTTGGACTTGGAAATAGCACTTGTAATTGGGATCAGCCGATGAAATAGCTTGATTATGTTCATGATATTCATCAGGTAATAATAAAACGGACTAAACCTCATATCACATTGAGCTTTATCCCTTAAAGACGGCCCTTTTAGACAGCTAGTTAATAGTTGAAATTCTAGCTTGCTAGTTAATAAACCCCATATCACAGTTAGTTAACAGGGGAACAATATTCTGATATATATATACTTCGCGATCCCCCAGAAGCTAATTATATCATCAGACTTTTTTTCCCCTGTCCAGTACTTGAGAAATTAACAGTAAACAGGGGAAACATGTCTGATGATATATATCATCCAACTTTTTCCCCTGGTGGATTTTGCACGAAATATATACCCCTACTTTCTAATGTGTACCCCCCTAAGAACTTTCCCCCTTGTCTTATCCTTTCGAACCCCCAAAAGGGCGCAGCACGCTGCGCCTCCGCCCCTTTTCATACGGGTGATTCTCCCCCATGTCAGGAACGTTTTCAGAATGGTTGTATTTACCTGTGTTTGACAGCAATAAAACACATAATATCAGACGATTTTTCCCCTGTTTTATTTTTGTAACAGTCAAAACATGAAGGAGAAATCAATGTTAACAGGGAAAAATGACTGATATATATAGTATGCTGGCTATCCTAGAAGCTAATTATATATCAACTTTTTTTCCCCTGTCGTACTTTACCTTTTGACTGTGTTGCATGTGATAAATTAAACAGGGGAAAAATGGTCTGATATATATATCATCCTACTTTTTTCCCCTGTGGTATTTTGCACGAATATACCCTAACTTTTATTGTAGCCCCCTAAGAACTTCTCCCGCTTGTCTTATCCTTCGGACCCCCCAAAAGGGCGCAGCAAGCTCGCCTCCGCCCCTTTTTCAATACGGGGGATATCTCACCCATGTCAATGAAACATTTTAGAATGTTTGTATTTACATGGTTTTGTCAGTATAAAACACTATAATACATCATCAGAGACATTGTCCCCTGTTTACATTTTTGTACAAGTCAGAAATGAGGTGAAATCATGTTAACAGGGAAAAATGTCTGATGACATAGTATGTTGGGCTATCCTAACGCTTTATACATCAGATTTTTCCCCTGTCGTACTTTACCTTTTTGACTGTTTGTGTCATGTGAGAAATTAAACAGGGGAAAAAGTCTGATGATATATATCATCCGACTTTTGTCCCCTGGTGGTATTTTGCACGAAATATATCCTTACTTTTATGTGTAGCCCCTTAAGAACTTCTCCCCCTTGTTTTATCCTTCGGAACCCCCGAAAGGGCGCAGCAAGCTGCTCCTCCGCCCCTTTTCATACGTGGGAGTTCTCCCGCCATGTCAAGGAACATTTTAGAAATGTTTGTATTACATGGGTTTTGGTCAGGTATAACAAACACTATAATATCATCAGACATTGTTCCCTGTTTTAATTTTTGTAACATTAAAACTGGATGGAGAAATCATGTTAACAGGGGAAAATTCTGGATGATATAGTAGGGTGGCTATCCTAGAAGCTATTATATCATCAGATTTTTTCCCTTCATACTTTACCTTTTTGAACTGTGTGTCTGTGAGAATTAAAAACAGGGAAAAATGTCTGATGATTATATCATCCGACTTTTGTTCCCCTGGTGGTATTTTGCACGAATATATCCTACTTTTATGTGTAGCCCCCTAAGAACTTCTCCCCCTTGTCTTATCCTTCGAACCCACCAAAAGGGCGCAGCAACTCCCTCGCCCCTTTTTCATAACGGGGGATTCTCCGCCATGTCAAGGAAACATTTTACAAGTTTGTATTTACAGGTTTTGACAGTAATAAAAACTATATAGTTCATCAGACATTTTTTCCCCTGTTTAATTGTTGTAGCAGTTAAAAATGGAGAAGAAATCATGCCGCATTACCTTTTACGTGTGTGTCATTGAGAATTAAACAGGGGGGAAAAATGTTTTGATGATATAATAGTATGTTGGTGATCCCAGAAGGTATATATCATCAGACTTTTTCCCCTGTCAGTACTTTACCTTTTTGACTGTGTACTCTGGGATAATGAAACAGGGGAACAATGTCTGATGATTATATCATCCACCTATAGTTTCCCCTGGTGGTATTTTGCACGAAAATACCCTACTTTTATGTGTAGCCCCCTAAGAACTTCTCCCTCTTGTGTTATGATATGTACTATGTTGGCGATCCTATAAGCTATTATATCATCAGATTTTTGTCCCCCCTGTAAGGGAACATTTTAGACTGTTTGTAAATTTCATCATGGTTTTGACAGTAAGAATCAGGACATTTTTCCTCGGTTTAATTTTTTAACAGTCCAAAACGTGGCGGAAGAATCATGTTCAAACAGGGGGGAAAATTCCGGATATCTATGTTGGCGATCCGGGAAGCCCCCCTATTATAGGGTTGTGTTCAGATTTTTTTTGCCCTATTATAGTTCTCTACCTTTTTGCCTGTGTGTCATGTGAGAAATTAATTAAACCACGGGAAATGTCGGAGATATATTGTGCGCACTACTGCCCCAACACTAGTATGTTAGTAGTTAAAATTCTAAGCTTGCTAGTTAATATAACGGACGAAACCTCATCTCACTTGCGCTTTATTCCATTTAGAGGGACCTTTAAGGCAGTTAGGTAAGTATTAATAAATTGCTAGCTTGCTACTTATTATAACGGAATAAACCTCAGCATTGAGCTTTTTATTCCCCGCCTTGTTACGACACTAGCTAATAGTTAAAATTTTAGTTGCTATCATATAGCAAATAAACACTCATATCCACAATGCGCTTAAAATTCTGTTAAAATTCTTCAGTCTTTGCTATTTAAACCTCCATATCACATTGCGCTTTAATTCATTAAGACAGCCGTTTTTATACGGTAGTTATAGTAATATTCAACCCATCTGTCACCAGAGGAAAGTTTGGAGACAGCGTCGATTAGTTGGTAGGGAGCAGAAAAAGAAATTGTGTGGCCCTATTTCACCGGTTTCATGATGAAGGGGTAATCTGTCTTTCCATGTGACATCATTTTTTACATGAGATGCAAAAGACATTTTGTGTCCTTCGTATCGCAAAATCACGGGCGCTCAGAATCGGTAACATTCAACTCACCTGTTTACATTGAATACCACTGAAGCAAATAAGAATAGTCAGATGTTTTGAGAGTTACTGTAGCTAAAATGCGCTTACCTTGACTGAATGTTTCTCATTAAGCAGGGCATTGATTTTTCTTCGCTATCGGACCCTGTTTCAATAGATTTAGCGGGGTGGAATTTTAATTTCCAACCAATGCACAGCACCACATCAATGACCATACATTAAGAAAAGTACTAGAGGTGACACGATGGGTTGAATCACTTAGTAAGCTGTTTTTCCTTGGTGTTCATTCTGGGTGTCCAAATTTTACTTTCAAAAGGTCACAGGGTACAATACTCGTTGATAACTTTAGAGGCTAGAGAGACCCTCCGCCCAGTCGGCTGGAAAAACATACGAGAATAGCTTTAGATGAAGTGGGCCATGGGTTTTGGTTCTTGCTAGCTTCTTATATCATCCGACAGGTGTACTTCGTTGGTAATTTGTCATTGAGCTTTTTACCACAAAACAAACAGATTGTTAATAAATGCAAAGGACTTTAAAGGTGGACAGGTGCAGATGTAATGCCCTCAGTCCATTGTCATTAGTGTAGTGTTTTTCCAAAGTCATTATGACATTAGTTGTAAGAACAGGTTAAGAAGGACTGTAAACGCAGTAACTCAAGACCATTCAAAGGAGCTTCAAAGCATATTTGCTAGTAGCGTACCACCTGGGTCATTTTTATTGTACGCGGACGGTATGATTTTAGCTGCAGAATTTAGGACGTGCAAACTTATCGAACATCAAATTTATGTTGAACAAAGTTTCCGCGCGAAAAAACGAGACGTGAAGCATACATGGTAACATATCCCCATCTGTATGTTTTGGAGAATGTTGAGAAGTCGTACCCTGTGATCTTTCGAAAATCAATTTCGACATCCATGAAATCACATCAAGAAAAAACCACAGTGAAAAAAACGTGGGGGAGGGAGGGTGGGGAGGTTGAAAAAAAGGTTCATGGTGGGGAGGTGGAAAAATAAGGTTCAACTAGCAAGCTAGCCTGCCTGAAAAGCTGTCTCTCTCTAATTAATTTTTTTTTTTTTCGCACATAAACACAGTCGAAAAAGTACTGACAGGGGAAAAAGTCTGATATATAATGCTTCTGGGTAGCCAACATACTATATATCCTCAGACATTTTTCCCCTGTCAGTTCGTTTTCGACTGTGTGTTATGTAAGAAATTAATTAGAACCGCTTTTAGGGCAGCTAGCGAGTTTAACAAGATTTCTCCTCCATGTTTGCTGTTACCAAATTAACTGGGAAAATTCTGATGATATATTGTTTTTATTGGCTTTCACACAGCCATGTAAATACAACATTCTAAAATGTGTCCTTGACATGGGGGAGAATCCCCCGTATGAAAAGGGGCGGAGGCGCAGCTGCTGCGGCCTTTTGGGGGTTCCGAAGGATAGGACAAGGGGAGAATTTCTTAGGGGGCTACACATAAAAGTAGGGTATATTTCGTGCAAAATACCACCAGGGGAAAAAAGTCGTATGATACTATATCATCAGACATTTTTCCCTGTTTAATTTCTCACATGACACACAGTCAAAAGGTAAGCAACTGACAGGGGAAAAAGTCTGATGATATAATACCTTCTATGATAGCCAGCATACTATATATCATCAGATATTTTTCCCCTGTTACATGATTTCTCCTCCATGTTTCGACTGTTTCAAAAATTACACCTTGGAAAAATTCGATGATCTTATGTGTTTGAATTACTGACAAAACCATGTAATACAAACATTCTAAAATGTTTCCTTGACATGGGGGGAATCCCCGTCCTTTTGGGGGTTCCGAAGGATAAGACAAGGGGGAGAAGTTCTTAGGGGGCACACTAAAAGTAGGGTAATATTTCTTTCAAAATAATACCACCAGGGGAAAAAAGTTCGGAATATATATATCATCATACATTGTTTTCCCTTTTGTTAATTTCTCACATGACACACATCAAAAGGTAAAGTACTGACAGGGGAAAAAGTCTGATGATTAAATACCTTCTATTATACAAACGTATATATCATCAAAATTTTTTCCCCTGTCAGTACTTTTTCGACTGTGGTTATTGAGAATTCATTAGAGAACATCTTTTTTAGGGCGCTAGCTAGTTAACATGAGTTCTCCTCCATGTTTTGGCTGTTACAAAAATTAAACAGGGGAAAAAATGTCATGATATTATAGGTTTTTTAATTGCTGTCACAACCTGTAAATACAAACATTCTAAAATGTTTCCTTGACATGGGGGAGAATCCCCCGTATGAAACGGGGCGGAGGCGACAGCTTGCTGCGCCTCTTTTGGGGGGGGGGGGGGGGGGGTCCGAAGGATAAGACAAGGGGGAGAAGATCTTAGGGGGCTACACATAAAAGTAGGGTATATTCGTGCAAAATAATACCACCAGGGGAAAAGGATGAAAAAAAAGTCGGATGATATCTATCTATCTAACGGCCGCAGACGAGATGATGTTCAACATGTTAGCGCCAAAGTCCCTGTTTGTCATTAGGTGGGGATGTCAGATGATCCTGCTGGATGTCTCGAGCACTCACATCAATGTAGTTAAAGGGGCGACGACCCCTGTTTTGGCCTGGTAATTCAAACATGTACGTCTGAGACTAATTGGTCATCGCACGATGACAGTGAACGGCATATCGTGCACGACGTTGGGCAACAGAAGATTGAAATGGAGGGAGGATTACTCCATATATCTGTGCTTTTGGTCTTGTGCTCCCGCCAGGATATGTTTTGTTACTCGCATAAGACGCTTGGTGTTGTAGGTCCATCCAGTCTATCCTTAAGCTCTTTCTTCAGGTCCAGGTCTCAGGATCCATAAAAGATACTCTCTACACAGCGCTCTAAAGAAATTTCAGCTTGGTTGAATTGGAAGAGATACCCAGTTGCCATAAGATGGTGTAGTTTATTGCAGGCATTTCCAAGCTTGTCCTTTGCGTGGACAGGAAGTTC
>JAMKCH010012743.1:0-62663 GCA_023653785.1 Ophioderma brevispina
GCCAAAACCCATGTGATCGGGTCCACTTACCGTAATTCTAACCTGTCTAAACAGTCCCGCGAACGTATACCCTTACAATTGCACCATAACGTTCACGACTTAAACGCGACGAGAGACTACACTTCATGTCACACTGGCAAACAACGTCGCGGTAATTTTTAAAACCGCGCAGGCAACTGTTTTCCTTTCACCAGCACGGATGATTTCGTGTTCGATCCTCAATGGTCCAATTACTACAATGTACAATCAAATCAGCCAAAGCAGATACAGATTAGAATATATTAGGTGCATGCCGCAGGTGGTTGTCTTTTAAATGATTTTAATAGTGCTACGTTCCCGATGATTCCAAAAGGACCAAAAATGCAAATATGCCATCGCATGACGTAATCTCCTCGTGCTACAACACTTCTGTCAACAGGTACATGTAGAACTCAAACTCGTTTGAGAAATTTCATTGTCCGGAATAAAAGGCTATTTAACATACGATGCTTCCATGCTGCTAAATTACAATAAGTTAATTAAATTATCGGTAATATGGAAGAATCATCTACTTGAATACGAGTCATATCAGGTAAGTGATATATAGAATGTTCTCTCTCGTATATGTATGTGTAGTCCAATTTCCAGCCGGTTTCCCATAACGATGGGATAAAACGTTGGGTCCCATGCAGTTGAATTGGTTGAAACTCTAGCTGCATTGTCTAAATATGAATTAAAATGCACACTTTGTGGTGTAGTCTTCTTTTATGGTGTTCCAAACTATAATGTTTCATGAAAACGGCATACTGAAAATAAATATCCGTATAATAACACCAAGGGTTCATTTCAATTGCGCAACTGGTATAATTGTAAGAAGGAAGCTAGAAATATGCCATCATTGATACACCATAATCCCCATTACACGAAGCGATATGCAAGCAATGTTGGCAAGAAAATTAAATTTTTATAATAGATTCCATTAACTTTATCATCATAAATTCATAGGTTCATTAGTGGCTTTGTTCAGAGATCAACACACTACGACAGAAGATGGCTTTCACTTAAACCCTTAACGTGCAGTTTATAATAGAATAGATCATTGACGGGAATTAAAAGTACTGCTATATTTCGAATTATATGTTCAAATCATAGACAAATCTTATTGTCCATTCTCATTCCCTCGACGCATTCTAAGCGTTACACGTCCTACTAATGATAACTTTGACCTCCTCGGGAAGAAGCATGATTTATACACACTCACGCGGAAGTTAAATCAACCGAGTTTTCAAACAGTCCAATTAGTGGTGTCACATAGGTAAGGATAAAGCGCGCTTTGTTTGTGACTAACGAATCGCATACGACGCAATGGCGTACCCGCTTTTTTTTCGGGTGGCGGGCAAAGGGGGCACATGTAATTTTCAGGGGGGGGCAAGCATATTTAAAATTTGTTAGTATAGTCCTATGGCCTATTTAAATCCTAATTTTTCAGGGGGGCAAGAGGTGGGGGGCAAGATCCCCTACCCCACGTCCCCACGTGGGGGGGGGGGCAAGTGCCCCCTGACCCCTCTGGTACGCCACTGATACGTAGACTGTCCCAAGTTCGGCTCTGTATTCGGATTCAGGCACAGGGTTCAAAGGACATAAGATCAAAAATTATTTACAACAGTCGCATCACCACACACGATGCATTATATTGATATACAAAATATCAACAACTAAAATCCTTTAAAAACATCAGATCACCGGGACCTCCCGGACCTTGGACAACGGTCCATTAATACGTGCGCTGACACCTTTTTACCCAATGGCCCGCCCATCCGCCATTTAAGAACAACCAACTTGTCTTGTCCACGGATGGACAAAAAATTCAAATACCCTCGCACGCCGTAGAATGTCACCAGTTCTGCTCTGTTTCTGGGTTTTGGGAGTGCACTTGGTAAAAAAGATAAGGATATAAATAATAACTTGAAGAATTTAACAAGCTTGATACCCAGTGGACATGCCGTCCTAATACCGCGCCCTTATTATACAGCCAACTATTCCAATAGTTCACACACGCGAATTCACAGGGCTCCTTGGAATTATACAAATAGGGAGGAGTAGCAGGGTAGCACGGATAGGGTTGAGAGTCTAGTGTACATTTCAGTCGCTTAGCATTTCATCCCCGTGGACACGAGGGAGGGTCTAGCACGCCGAGACTGTTGGAATCTGTTAGGAAAAGTGTCTACAGGACATCAGTGCAACGCTCTCAGTGATCCTGTCCATATGTTCGCTCCTCCCACACGATTTATTCAAATCCTCACTGGATGTCAATCACAAGTGCCAATCCCAGGGGATCATGTGTTGCGGTTTTTTCAGTTCAAAGGTCAAGGCACATTCATGGCACGATCGGTACGCTCTGGTATAGGTAACGTTGTGTAGCATATTCAAATAATTTTTTAGAATATTAAAGTTGGTAATGTGCAAATCCCAAACTGTCTTTTTGAAATATTAAAGAAATGAAAGAGAGTATGGGATATTTTTGCGTTATTGCTGCGTTGACAGAGTTTATCTTTTTGAGTATGGAAACATAATTTTTGGGGACTTTTGCTGTCCCAAAGTAGGAATTGGGGTGATGTGTGGTGGTGTGGGGGCTGCGGGGGGGGGGTGCTATGCGGGGATTTCTTGATCGGCCGGGAAAGGGGGAAGGGGAATCATTTGCCAAATGCTTTCTCTTTAGTGCCAACATAACATTCAGTATCATAGGATGTAAGCATTCACCTAAAGGCTGACTCAGAGATTTCGAATATAATATTTTGGGGGTTAGCATTAAAAATAGACAACCTAGAAATAAAGATATGTAACATTTAAAATACTATTTCCAAAGTTAGAGATGAATCGGGATGTTTCGTTTTGATACAGTACGCATGTTATACATAAGGATAACAGTGCCATAGGATACCCGTGTATAACAAAATTTCCGGATCCGGAAATTGATAACAAAGTTGGTTTTGTTTTAGTATGAAGTACTTCGATTTGAGCTTAGTTATTCAAATTAAGATTTAAAAAAAAAAAAAAAAAAAAAAAAAAAAAAAACACGATTGTTTGAAAAGTGCGGTGCGCCATCATCGGGAAAGCTCTGAGTCGGCCTTTAACACGAAATACAATGGACTATACTGAAAGAAAAAAAATTTTTCATAAAAAAAATTTCTAAAAAAACAACAAGAAAGAAACCAAAAACAAAAGAGCTCTGAAGTAAAGCTAACTTTGTACCCAAGAACTCAGCGGGAAACCTCTCCCTCCATATTGGTATGGTTGAACAAGCAAAAATAAAAACAATGGGGACAACAATTCTTAAATAAGAAAGTAAGCAATTATTACCAATTGTTTTGAAAGTGGGATAAATCCGTAACCTGAATTCTGAAGCCGAAAAAAACAAGACTTGATCAAAAAAGATAAGTTCTCATCGTTTTCCCTGGCATGAAATGTTGCTGAAAACAGGACATTCTGCGTAAACGAGCTGAAGCATGTATGTTCCAAGTCGAGAGAGGTGGAGGGCAGAGGCGAGGAGAGAGAGAGATGAGGGCGGGGAGGAGGAGGAGGGAGAGAGAGGAGAGAGGGGAGGATGAGAAGAGAAAGGGGGAGGGAGAAGGAGGGGAGGAGAGAGGGAAGATGGAGAGAGACGGAGAGGAGAGAGGGAGTGGTGAGGAGGGAGGCAGAGGGGAGAGGCAGAGGGAAGGAGAGGGGAGCGAGTGAGAGGAGAGGAGACGAGAGAGGGAGAGGAGAGGAGGGGAGAAGGGAGGGAGGGGCGGAGATGAGAGAGGGGGAGATTCGTGAGAGGGTTTCCCTGGCTATGGTTTATATGAATGTTTTTGCATAAAGAGCTGAAGCATGAATTTTCCCGAGAGAGAGGGAAGAGTGAGAGGAAGGAAAGAGGAGATGAAAGGGAAAGGAGAGGAGAGAGAGGAGAATAGAGACGAGATGGAGGAGGAGAGATGGAGGGGAGGATGAGAAAGGCGGCTAGAGGTGGAGGAGGTGTGGAGGAGGGGAGGGGAGGGGAGAAAGAGGGTGGAGGGAGATTGAGAGGCGGGGGAGAGGTGAGGAGAGGAGGCAGATAGGGGAGGGGAGAAAGAAGCAGAGGGGAGAGAAGGTGGAAAGAGAGGGAGAGGAGGAGTAGAGAGAGGAGAGGGAGAGAGAGCGGGGGGCGATGCGGGAGGGGAGAAAGGGAGAGATAGAAGATGAGAGAGGGGGGAGTGAGTGGATGGTTCCCTGCATGGTTTATATGACATGTTTGCATTGTGAAAACAAGAATGTTCTTGCATAAAGAGCTTGAAGCATGTAAGCAAAGGCCTTTGATATCCATCAACAACGAAATTCTCTATTCCAAAATTATGATTTGGTATTAGAGGCTTGGCAACGACTGGATGAGAAGCTACTTGATTGGCAGATATCAAAGAGTGAACACAACAACACCGTCTCCGACCCTGTCAGCATCACAGTTCGCAGGGGCTCCTATACTGGCCCCTCTCTTATTCCTAGTTACATAAAACGATTTACCCCCTGTTCTAACATTCCCCAGTTCATTTTATTTGAAGATGACACGATTATTTTGTTTTCCCATTCAGACCCGCTTAAACTTGGGGAAATAATTAACACTGACTTAAACAAATAGCTAACTTTGGTTTCAAACTAAATAACTTGCTCTAAAATAAAGACTAATATATGATATTTAAAAATTATAATAGAATAAACCAAAATTGACATTAAAATACAAATTGACGATACTCCATACCTCCAGGTGACACAAACCAAATCCGTGGCATACTAATTGACTGGGCCTTAGTAGTCCTTGGCCTACTAATTACATACCCAGCAGGGGGCCATTCTCCGTTAAAAGTGTTCAAGTTTGGTCTCAAATGACCGAACTAAAAAATCAACATAAGAATTTGAAAAATCATTGAAAATCGTAAACTTTAATTCTCAGAAAACACGGAACAATGCATGTTGTGATCTTAAATAAGATATCGATTTGTTAGTATATTGCCTAACGCCATTAACCTTATGTAACGTATCGGTCGTAAAGATCTGTCGGCCTTTTTCTTAGTTGTGCGGGTTTGATGAAAGTACGTGCTTCACCGGACATAGTCTCTGTACGTTATCAGGTATTACCTTCATACTAAAAGCATGGTATGGTATTCGACTTTATGTTCACGCCATATTGCAAGAACGTAGCAGGAGGGAGGTAACGGTATTCTTGTCGCGGTCCCTTGAACGTAAAAGGCGGGATTTTCTTCATTACTAGGGCTGGAAACTGTTACGTTGAAACCAGACTTTTATGCAAAACATGTTATATTAACATTGACATCTTCTCGATTATCAATGTGGAAAAATAGGTGTTCAGTTATTTTAGCAATTTTGTTATCCATCGCTTATCGTAACGTATCTGTTGCAATATTGGCGACATGCCCTCAGAGAACTCTTGCGAAACTTTAATGATCCAATATGAGCATGTTTTTAAACTTACAATTAGTGCCAAATATAGGCTGATAAAAATGCAATGCCATAATCTGTGATATGCGCTATTGTGTAACGAGGAAGGGACACGTTTAAAGAACGGATTGGCTGGTAGAAATGGCGACAGCAAGACGAATCATGCATCTTACCTTATGCTGATAATTTCTCATCCGGTTACAATATCTAGTCCGGATCATTTTGAAAAACTTAATCCATAAGTATAGATTTATATTCATAACATTCATTCTTAAAGGCCAAAAACAAGCTTAAACTGTGCATGACTGTTAGCGACAATAAAAACGACTTTTTGAAACACCTTATCGGAGAATGGACCATGTATATCAGTGGAGTACCAGCTTTTTTCAGGGGGGCAGGGGGGGGGGCACATATATTTCAGGGGAAGAAGCATATATTAAAATGCGTTGTTTAGTAATTAGATGGCCTATGTAAATCACTAATTTTTCAGGGGGGAAAGAGGGGGGGCAAGATTCCCACAGGGGGGCAGCTGCCAACCCTGCCCCCCTCTCTGGTTACGCCTAAGCATGTATCTAAATTAATATTTCCAAAACATTGGTGTATTGAAGGTTGGTCCTTATCTTCCCAGCATTCTCTAAAGCCTCTTTACAACTCTCTTATTCTTCCATTTATAAGTCATATGGTGCACTGATCTGGCTGATCCTAATAACTCTAAATTGAATATTCTTCTTCTTCAAAAACGCGCCATCCGTACTTGTACTAATCACTTATGCTCCTATAGACTCTTAAGATTTATCATCTGTTAGTCTTGTATACATGTTTTGGAAGAGGACAAAAGAAATCTGCAAATCATGGGGTGGGTTTGCTCAAGTGGGCACAACTTCGACAATACTGAGTCGATCTACGACAAATGAGTGTCAAAAATTGCGTAAATAAACACCGCTTGCAATTATATTCTGTCAAAAGTTTTACACAGGGTTCAAATGTTTAATTGATCCAGTCGTGTTGATTGGGATAAATTTAAAAAAACATGACGCTGTTAATCCTTGTCTGGACCGCTCTTAAGGCACCATTTGCGGCACGTAGAATCAGTGTCATTGGTATCGGCCGGCTGTCTAATAATTAATCCGTCAACCGTTTCTTCGGACATGGGAAAAAAAATGTCTAGTAGCTCCCAGGCTATTCCATGGAATTCTGAACTTGCTCAAAAACCCTGGGAGTAAACACCCCTCCAGATGGCAATACATGTAAAAACAGTGTTTAGAAAGTGACGGCAAGGTGGTGTTTAGGTATCCAATGTTTAGCTAAAAACACTTTGTGTTTAGGAAAATAAAAAATTGTGTTTTAGAAATTCTTAACACATGGGATTTAGAAATTAAAATTTATTGCAACGTTAGAAGAAGTTTAATTCTCAACAGTCAAATATCTAAACACAAATGTTATTTCTAAACATCGGGTGTTAATTTCTAATCACAAAGTGTTTTTAATTGCTAAACAGTAAAACCTAAACACCACCTTGCCTTCACTTTCTACACATGTTTTACAGTGTATTGATACTTAATGTGTTGCTAGAAATATTAGAGACATATCTGGCAACAGATAACGTTATGCTATTATGAATTTCCATGAACACTGATATTAGATGACTGCGGTTTTTTTTGCAATTGTGAGGAGTTATTACTCTTGACCAGAATTACCGTGAAAGTTGTTAAAATATTATGTCCATCAATAAAAGATCACTTGAACATTGGAGGATATACCATATCATACAAGAGTTACTTTGCTTTGATATAAACATAAGAGTGCGTGGGAAATACAGCCATCAAGATTTATTTGAACATTACACATATCACATCAACAACTCCATTATGAGCAAATATCACTTTGATCATGTCCCGTATTAGATATTTTAAGGAAATGTGCCTTTATGGTTGTTACCATCGAAACCACACGTGTTGGCGCAATAGACGTATACCAAAAACCTCATAACGCGGGTATGAGGTGAGGATTAGGCTCTGAGCGCGGGAGCCTCTCCGGGATGCCTTTTTTATTCTCAACAAAGATTCTTTGTTCTCAACTACACATACACGATTTAGACCTCGATCATGCTTCTTGCTCAATCGGGTTTCACTCAATATTTTCTATCTATCTCCTCTGCCTTCCTCCCCTTCCCCTCTCACAGCTCCCTTGGAATTGTCTGTAGTTCTAACTACAGTATATACTTGCATGACCTTATTTCTATTATGCACTTATCGTCAGTTGCAGTCTCGTGTGCTATTTCTAAACAACAGAAACGTCACACAAGCATACGTTCATTAACTTAAATATCAGCAATAACAACCACAAGCAATTTACCAAAGCAAGTGTACAGTGTTAAAGAAAGGTAACAGATTTATCGGTATATAACCACAAAAGGCATTCATTACATGTCAGTATATATATTTGTTTGTTTGTTTTCTTTATACTGGGTTCCATATTCAGAGGGAAAATTAAGTATCCCTGATTTTCCATATGCCCAGTCTTAAATACAACATCAAAATACTAATAACCAATGTAAAGAGTACCTTATAATGATACAACATTGTTACCTATTGACAGCGAAAACGTTAAATTACAGCAAATTCAATATAATAATATACACAAGTATCTAACAAAAAGGCACAATTTCTTAGTAGCTAATAAACATACCAAAATTTTGAAACACCTTTTTAAAATTATGCTAGCCTACCGGATCAGTACCCTCAGTAAATAGTAAAAAAATAGTAATAAAAAAATAATTTCAATGAATTTATTTGTATTAAAATTATAAACAGTTGACCAGTAGGTCAAAGTTCAATTAACCTCACAGCACTAAATTCAAATCACAACCTTCAACGTTTAGGACCATGCTCTTATCACTTTCAATAGGAGGAGTAGTAGGGAAAGGGGCATACGAGCTCATTGTCTGTGACCTCTGTATATTTGGCCAAACACATATAAACAAATTGTTTAACAGAAATCCCTATTACACCCCTTATCCAGCCAAATAACGCACATACAACCCACAGAAATCCCTAAACCCCTCCCCAACCCCATAACCCCACATACAACCTACAGAAATCCCTGTACAAACAACCCCTAGATACCCCTATGCACAACACCTTCTGTTAAACCCTCTCTTACCCAAATTTGAGTTTTAAAAAAAAATTGAGTTATAAAAATTTGCATAGAATAAAAAAAAGATGGCAGCGCAAAATTTGAAATTTTCAACCCAGGAGTTCGATCAACTCGCGAAAGAGCAGCAACCAGAAAATCCTCAAATGGGAGGAAACTGGAAAGACGGCGCAATATACATGATCACAGGCACCAAAAACATAAAACCTCAATGCATATCCGCATCATATTCTCTCCGGAGGCGAACAAATTTGGGGCTTCCTTCGGTCTAACAAGAAACTAGAAACTCAAAAAACCTCCTCTTCTTGTTGTAGACCCAAAGGCAGGCGCAAAAGCAAGAATGGATTCATATACCACGACTTTGATCTAGTGAAACCCAAAAATAAATCCCAGTGGATAAAACTCCAGCCGGGATTTTTTTTTCTAAAAAGTTTTTTTTTTTTTAAACACGGTTTTTCTATAAAAAAAATATGAAAGCATGCAAACATATTTCCACACGTTGAAAAAGAGAAATAAAGTCTCGAATCAAAAAACTGAAAATGATCGACTTTATGTTTTTTACACATGAACAATGGAAGTTCAACTCAGTAAGAAAAAAAATCCAGTCAAATTTTATTCGGCTAGATAATAGAAGTTTGGTACACGACGTAGGTTTGATCAAAGAGTAGGTTACTCTTCGAAAAAGTGCAAAATATTCGGAGAGAGTTATTATGAAGAACAGAAAGATTATGCGCCTCGCAAAAAAAAACACACAAAAAGCAATCTTATAAACTAACCATTTAGTTTATAGACTTTTACTAAGGAAAAATATTTCTAAATATAATAAAATAACGATGGAAAGAACCCGTTTTTAAAAGAATTGCGGAACGCTTGCAAAAAACGCAGGTCTCAGAGGATACTCTCGCATGAGAAAAGCCGAGCTTGTATCGTTTCCGAAGAGCAAAACATTCTCAAGAAACATTGGTATGCTCCAGTAACAATATGGTACATCTATTTCAACCAACTTTCGTTACGTACCACAGCTTTATACAAAAAAAACAACATCCACAGCAGGATGAGGTCCCTTTCCAGTGTACCCACTAACAGCACCCAAGAGGAGGATAGATAGAAAACTTCAAAAGGCATCAAAGCACTTACCAAAGAAGTGAAGCCATTGAAATTAATGAGACTGAATCTTGCTTGAACGATTGCTACTCAGACAAGATCAATGGACCGTTTCGGATATGAACCAAAAACCTTTTTTGCAAGCAACCAAAAATCCTGTTGTAAATCTTGTTAACCGAAAAATCAGTTCAAACAAAACTTGTGAAATTCTCGTTGATGATGAAGAAAACAAACTTGCAAACGGGGAGGAAGTAGGGTGAAAGAGCTCCATTTTGGTCTGGTGTAGAAGTTAACCTCGAGCAACCAATCTTGACGAACTGTATGAAAAGGATGAAAGTCTAAGATTTTGGAGAGAAACATTTCAACATTCCAAAACAGTGGAAGTGAATGGGTCTTCAGAGTTATATTGTATCCTAAGAAATTCACAAAGTCAAGTACAAACCTTTGAGTGGATCATTGTACATTCCACTTCCAGGACGATTTGGCTAAAACGCAGCGTCACAACTTGAAAAATGAGGGAACAACCAGTGCTTCAAATGGGCTGTTACTCGAGCTTTACATTCAGTTGATTAAAATGCTGAACGAATAGACAAAAGCTAAGAGCAAATGCCGAGAGCTCAACTGGGCCGGCATCACATTTCCAACTCCTCTCAAAGACATCGATAGTTTGAAAAAAACAATCCATCAATTCTGTCAAGTCGCAGGGATTTGCAGAAGAAGGTTCTGCAGAGATGCAAAGCATGAAAATGAAGTGAGATCGCTGAGACAAGTCCTACCCCACGACCGGAACAATCAAATTGACCCTTATTTTGTTTCGACCTCTGAAACTCAACATACTGTGTGATAAAAATATGAGACAGACTGCTACACAGTCAGAAATATTACAAAGCATGCTATGCGTTACTATTGTCGAAGATGTTATTCTTCTTACCACATTTCAAGAGCAACTAACGATACATGAAGACCTTGCAAATGAATGAAAAAACGTGAAGGTTTGACAATGCCAATGAAAGGTTAACTTCAGTATTTCAACACCATTTTCAAATCCTCAACAGTACCTTTTACCGTGTATGCTGATTTCGAATCTTTCACAAAACCAGTTTACACCTGCCAACCAGACTCCAAAGCCTCGTATACACCAAAAAAAAAATTATCAAAAAGCATGGAACCCTCTGTTTTTTGCCGACATTAATGCTTTTTGGACGATTCGGGTTACACTCAAGATCCTGTGATTTACAATAAATACATCAGGTAAAATGAAGATGTTGCTCAGATTTTTGTAGACAGGCTAGAGAAAAAAAAACATCCGGGAAATCTAGAGCAAGTTTTGGAACATAAAAAAACAACAAGTTTGTTTGGGGTAAAATAATATGCTTTTTTTATTCCGCGTGAAGGCGAGAAACGAAATCTATGAGAAATCACACCACTGTCACATCTGTAAGCAATTTCTCACCCGGATGACAAAGAAAACTAAAACGTTCGAGATCATTGTCATTTCACTGGGAAATTCAGAGGAGCAGCGCACAATAAGTGCAATCTCGCTTATAGCGCACCAACATTTTTTCCTGTGATCTTCTTTCACAAATCTTGCGGGCTATGACGCACATTCTTCATCAAAAATTTGGAAAAAAAATGAGGGGGGGGAAAATAGACGTAGATCCCAAGCAAATGAAGAAATGTAACCTTTCTGTCACCAAAAACTTTACAGTTTACACCTTTGTTACAAAGATAACAAATGGTGAAGTCATGCGTGATCTTAGATTTATCGACAGTCAAGTTAGGCTAGTGGACTTGGAGCTTTGTTGCCAAAACCGCGATGATTTACGAATACCAAAATTTTACCTCAAATCATCAAAGGCAGCTTCTCCTCAGGAAAGGGTGAAGTCTATCCCAATACGATTATGTGAATTTATCGAAAGAATCAACGACATCAATTCCACCAAATGATGCCTTTTACTCCCAAAGCTCAATGATACTGACATATCCGAAGAGGACTATGCTCACGCTCAAAGGTGTGGTATGCCTTCGACATGAATCGATGAGGGATTTCACGATTCTGTATCTCAAGACTGATGTCCTACTATGGCCTGAATGTCTTTGAAACTTCAGAAAAGTCTGTGTCAAAAATTATGAACTTGATCATTGTGGTATTACACGACTCCGGGACTATCCCTACGATGCGAATTTTAAAGAAAACTAAAATTAAACTCGAGCTTCTCACAGATGTAGACATGATGCAGATGATTGAAAAAGGCATACGAGGAGGGGTGTGGTAGCGATGATTCCACCAGGAGGCTGAGGCTAACAACAAGTACATGAGGAGACAAATTATGACACCACGCGTCCTTCGAAGTTCATCCAATATATGGACGCTAACCAATCTCTATGGATGGTCGATGTGTCAAAAATGCCGGAGGAGACTTGCAAATGGAAGTGAGGAAAATCGCGAATGCATGAACCAACCATGCATTCTGAGGTGGACCTAGAATACCCTCGTGAGCTTAACGATCTTCATAACGAATATCCTCTAGCTCCAGAAGAGTTATAGTTGACAAAGTTGAAAAACTCATTCCAAATCGTAGAAGAACAAGGAAGGAAAATAGTGATTCCTCAAAGAGCATTGAAAACAGTGCTAGATCTTGGACTCAAAACTAACCAAGATCCATCGTGAATAAATGCCATGAAGAAGCCTTTTATGAAAAAGTACATAGATTTTGAACACTTGAATGCTGCGTGGGACTAGAGCTGAATCAGAGTTTGAAAAGATTTTTTCAAGCTGATGAATAAACTCAAGTGTTTGGCAAAACGATGGAGAACATTCGAAAAAGCAGTTGATATCCGTTAGTGAAACGATCGTTAAAAGCTACCAAGTGGCTTTCGAAAACCAAATTACGATTCGAACCACAATCTTCGACGAAAATTTGATCGCTTCCACCTGAGAAAATCAAACTGTATTTCATTACAAACCAGATTATGGGTATGAGCATTCTGGACATTTCGAAGACTAAGATGTACGACTTTCACTATAACTACAATCAAGCCCAAAGTTTACGGGACACAGAGCGAAGTGTGCATGACAGATAACTGAGTCTCTCTTGTATGAGATTCAGACTGAAGATTTCTACAAGGATATTACTCCAGACGTGAAAAAAAATCGTCGAAACTTCCAATATCCAGCCGATCACCATCAGAATTCACCGGGTGGGACTAGGAAAGGTGCCGGGTCTGTTCAAAGATGAAGCTGATGGGGAAATAATCTCCGAATGGTTGGACTCATGTGGAGAATTTACGCCCTAAAGATGCTGAGGTGGCTTTGACAGGTTTTTTAATTTTGTTTTTGCAATTTTGAGATCGTCTTTTGTAGTTATTGATTCTAGAAACATGCACCACTCATCTGAATTTATAAGGTTTTGTTTTAGACAATTATAAGTATAAACCCGTAATGATGGTAGGTTTAGACTTACCCCAATTTTTATCCAAAATGACGCGTCGTGTAATTTTTTCTTTCGGCGATTAGGTACTTTCATGCGTCGATGCATGATTTCCTAACTTCACATTGTTCTGCCCAAAGAGAGCAATATCTTCTTTACCATAGTTTATTCCATTTCTATAGTATTTCGATCACTCTCTGACCACTTACTAGTATTACGGTGTAGAAGCTTGCGTATTTCTCCATCCAAACTCCCTAAGTTCTATGCCATTCATGGCTATATCCTTTGACGCCATTTTACTGTTTGTCGTTTAAACAAAGCGAAATAAACCCACACAATAATATATTTACCAACGTGGAGAGAGTAAGGTTTTTAATCTAGTTTCAACAGGTCATTATATCGATTCGCGCTGATATAGGACCGGGGAAATTTTGGGTACTATCCATTAGGTGATGAAATAGGGAAGAAAGCATGTAATATCGATCCAAAGACTCGCTTCGCTGCCAAAAATAGAAAGTAGTAACTTGGAAAGGAAAAAGGGCCAAGTACAAAAACGTAAGTTTGTTTACTGTACTTTTTCGAATTGAACTTTGTACAGTTTTATACAATTCGAAGTAACACTCCGCACATCACTTCACTGTAAAAAGATGTTTAGGAATTAAACGCTTTTCCCTATGGTCAATGCGAAGAAAACGTACCTGTTAAATGTTTAATTAAATAAGTTAAGAATTTCATTGCAAAGTGTTTAAGAATATGTTATTAGAATGTAGGAATTATTAAAAATGATATTTAGAATTAAACAGAGCAAGCATGGAAAATTAATTCAAATCATCCTGTTAGACTGTATGGTCCTTCGACTCTGGTCTAAATATACCAGACAAAGAATTCCCCGAATTCTTTGACCTAAAAGAAGTTTAATTAGGCGGAGGCGTTATACAAAGTTATGTTTGCGTTGTATGTGTTAGGCCAAGGTTTTCATTTCAATATTATCCAACGTGCTTAACTATTAAGAACTAGTTTGCACGTCTATGAGTAGGTATGGACTATTGTATTGGTTTCGTATTATAACTTGGGTTAACGTATGAAAAGTAATGATGAGGCAAAGTCACCTCGTGTGGCAGCGCAAAAAAACCCTTGTTACCAATTCAGGATTACTAGTGCACCTGCCTATACAGGTAGTATTTCACATTTTAAACGTACGTTACTTTTACCAGTGACCATCTATGTTTTGACCACTGCATATCGTATGGACCATAGAGCACACAGTATATAGTCGGATTTTTTATTCGTCAGTTCCTTTAAAAGTTTTCGGGGCGTGTCGACGACTCCATTCGTTTTGAGAGGTTGTATACTTACCCAATCAATACAATAGAAATTCGATGTCACGTTACCGGATCAGATAAGGCCTCATAATAAAAAATGTCCCGTTTATCAGAAGCAATGTTAAGAAGGCATAGGTCTGCATAAATTCCAAACACTAACTTGAACAACTCTGAAGCAGGATATGAAGAAATAATATTACTAACCAAAAGTTAGTTTACGTCAATAAGGAATAGTTAAAAAATCTGATATTATGTTTACATTTATCTCTTGTTACCAGGAAATATCCAAGGGGTCCAAATCATTTATCTATATACGTTATTTAAGTTTTGGTCAGTTCATAACAAACTACAATATCTCGTGGCCTAATCTCCTTCACCCAGCCTTGATGTTCATGCCACTTTATCCGTCTTTTGATTGACACCAAAAAAGGAATCGATTAGAGTGTCTCAAACTTTACGAACAATTGTTCATTTGAAATCTTGTCTGAAGCCTTTTATAAATTCGATGCAAAAAAGTACCATTGTACAAGGCGTTTAAAGCATCTTACTCTGTGGAACAAAGTTGAGCATTTCAGCTTTAATACGGCTTGTTAGTTTGGGTATCAACACATCCCCTCCACATTAAGTCGTACCATCGACAATATGCGTTTTGACTGAAAGGAATAAAAAAATCAGGACTATAAGAACGCACGGATTAGGAGTGCAACAAAGTTTAATTGCTGCGCGCCTTCATCCGTAAAAAAAATACAGGGTTTGTCCCTATATCAGCGCGAATCGAATATAGCAATTTCGCGAATTATTGGTGCCCACATCTGAGCTTGGTTTATGTTAAATAATCAGTTGTGAAAAACTATTGGTAGAACGTATTGATGTGAAGAAGTGTTGTGAAAGACTGTGTTTGTGAGAGCAATTATACTCTACAACCGACTATTCGAAAGTCCAATTATTTATGCTGATGAAATTCTTAAATTCGATAGAAGTATGAGATGACTAAGGTATTGAACTTTAAATGATACATGGAATATATTTCAAGGTAAACTTTCAGGGATTACGAGATTTAATTGGACAAAATTAAACAAAAAGTTGTCGAAGATCTCAAACCCAGTAGAAGATTTGGAAATCAGACTTAAGCTTAAAACAATTTACAAAGCTCTGTTCATGCGAAATTTTACTATGAAATACAGGCAAAACCTGCCATTGATTTTGAAAAACGATTGGTTTGATATGGAATCTATGTAAAAAACTGTTGAAATTTTACTGGAAGTCAAGCCTAGATATAAGAGAAACTATTTCGACTTCCGATATGTACTGTATCACCTACTCAAACGAAGGAAATAGAAATTACCCCGTGACCCTCGAGGATTTTCCAGAGAGTAGAGTGTTTAATAATATCAAGAAACTGTGTGAAGATTTTGATTGACCAAAATTTATAGGTGTTCAGCAAAAAAAAAAAAAAAAAATATCTTGAGAAATTTAATCTCAAGATTTTTTATTACTAGAAATTCATCGATTACATACTTTTTGTTCTTGGGTGTTGCTCTGGAAGCGGAGATGGGGGTGAAGGTGAATCTGAATTGTCAATTTTTGACCAACCACAATGCTGTTAATCCACCACAATGACCCACACATCCAACAAGAAGAATGAACAGAGGTGACCAGACATCATTTTTTACCCTCTAGCTCTGATGAGATTTTTTTCAAGATTGGTGGAGCTTTCCTCTTATGCTTGCTCTAACTTTTTCTAAAGCTTTAAGCTTTGCGGTCTTTCTTGTTTTTGGCGGCCAGAGTGCTTTCCACAGCAAAATCTTCTTTTGGATTTTTATTTTTTGGACGCTGATGCCGTCACTTTCGTTGGTGGTTTAGCTGGTTCGGGAGCGGGTTTCTTCCATTTTGGAGTCGGTTCCACCGGAGTTTGCTGATTTTCTGATGTGTCATCCTTTTATTATTAGGGGAAAAATTGATTGAGTAAACACCTGAGAACATTGAGTAACATTGCCTCAGATATTGAGTAACACCTGAAGCAACATCTGTGAGTAACATATGAGTAACATTGATCAGAGACCTGAGTAATTGATCGATAAACAAAAACATTTTTTGGTTTAAGAAAAAATAATATAAAAAAAAGTCAAAAATGCCTGGTTGTATTTGTCAACATCCAACGTATAAAATTCGGAGCAAGAGGATGGCTAATTTTGAATTGAAAGTCGATGAGGAGTTTTGAAGTCTAACCCAAATAATAAGGTATGTTACGAATAGGTTTATGTCGTAACGGAAAGCAAAAAACAATTTGTAGTATCGATTCGTTTTACAGAGTTAGTGTTTCAAGGGGGATGTTCCATCTGACCTCCAAATAGACCACGTAGATAACAAACAAGACAAACACTCACATCGACAATCTTCAAACTTTGGACGGCATCGGCTAACTGTAAAAAAGCACCTGCTGGAAAAAGAGGTGGTAGGAGGTCTGTAATTTAGATGTTTCCAAGTGTGTAGAAACCGGTGAGAAAAAAAATATTTTCAAGCATGGCAGGATGCGGCAAGAGAGTGAAAAATGTTAAACCAGGTGTATTTCTATGATTAATGGTTATGAAAAAACAATCGAATATCTACTCGTCAAAATCCAACGATTTGTGGTACACGTTTGAAAGAGAACATAAAAATTCCTATCAAAATTAATAGTTAGGGATTTTTTTGCTTTTCACTTTAATCAATCTTGTCTATACCAACTTCTTCATTATTATCAGGTAGATGCTTTTGCAAAATCTGGTTTCCTTCTTAACATGATTACAGGTCAGTAAAAATGTCTCAACCGGTTGATAGAAAATGACCAAATTTTGGTACACGCTGCTAGTCCAAAACGCTCAAGGCTAAGTTGATGAAAGGGAGCCTCTTAAAATTCCTTGGATTGTCGCAGAGTAAAATTTCCAGGTAAAAAACAACCTTACAACGTTTGAGTAAGCCGACACAATGTGTTTTTAAGTGTCTTAGGCACCAAGCTCCGATTGTGAATTAATATCTAGCATACAATTTTCAATTTCTTCTATCTAGCCTTTTCGATTTCCTCCGAGGTGGAATTTTTCCAAGAAAATCTGTGATCTGACATGAAACGACAAGATTGATCATGCTTTTCCCTTTTGTCCTTATCAACCTCCAGATCTTTCAAAGCAACATCTTCAAAACCCAAACTCAGGCTTCGTCTATTATGAGCTGCTTCTTAGAAGAATTTTATCACTGTCTGTCATTGTTAGGTACGACACATTTGTGGACCTCTGGGCGGAGGTGGATGCAAAAACAGTAACAATTCGAATATGTTTTTGTGCTAGGTCTTTGTTAGCTTCTCCCTTTCTTCACGGGTACCACGTTGTTCTCCTTCATAATCGTGTCAAAATCATCTCAATTTTTACAACCAAACAAGTAGGCTATTCAGTTGACCTGCCTCCTTGATGGTTTTTTGAAACAGCGACGTAAGCTTGAGACGACAAAATCACAGAAACACAATTGTAGTGACGTTTCCGGAAAAACACGCTAGTTATCAGGCGCTCTTGTTTTGTTCTTTCCTTTCGGCGATTGTCATCGATCAAAAACAGAAACCTGCCCATCAGTCTTCATTTTACCTAGTAACCTCGTAAAAACCACCTTGATTTTATCGTTGAAAGTGATCGTCAGATTTCGGAAACACCATTCTCGGGATAAACCATAAAAACCTGATTTGGATCATGACCGCCCACGCTCGGTTTAGGTAAGCTTTGTTGCTACTCCAATTTGGGCAGATTATCACGATGTACTTGAAAAAATCTATGTATTCTTTTTCAAGAGATCAGAATGAAACTCCGTCTTTCCGACATCGTTCGCCAGACAAAAATGATTCGCAGTATGTGCAAATTTTGGATTACATTTTATGTTAGAACTCCATTATTATTAAGCCGCCATTTCGAAAATTCAGTTGCCATATGCACGTAAAATGTAGATATAGGTTTCAGCAGTTTCAGCTTCCCTTTTCTATCGCTATATGCATGGATGACAACACCTTCGATTTTTCTCCCGCTCGTGGAAAAGCGTGGACGTCGTCGCTAGACCTCTATCCAACCAAAGACCGTGCTTCGTGGTTAGATATGAGGCAAAACTCACATCAGCCAGATGACCTTCCTGGAAGGAATGGGGGGGACTGTTCTGGTGTCATCAGCAAAATGTTCCTGATTCGTTAAAATCTGAGGAGGTTTTCAGCCATGGAAAATATCTGATTGGATTGACTTGCCATTACAGGTGACAGAACCTTGTTAATTTTGGGGGTGTAGAATTTATCGCTATCCCTAGCGTAATTGCCTCCTCCATCGTTCGGATCAACGAACACAATCAGGAGACCCTTCATGCTCTAGCTTGAGGTGCCTAGCGGAAATTCCTAATTGTGTCTGATTTGTTAATCGACTCCTTGCTATGCCGTGTGATATTATCGTACAGATTACGTTTGAAGTTAACATTTGCTGGTTTTTCAGAATCATAGACCACGTTCGCTAGGATGTGAAGAACTTCAAATTCCAATTGGATATCGGAAATCGTATAGATGGCTGTTGTGTCAGTGCTCACTACAACTTTCCAAAAATCATTGAATGTCAGCTAATAAGACAAGCGATCTTGAGTTCGCTTGGAAGAGAACGGGTTATGAGACGGACAGAAGGCATCTCAAAAATCTAGGGGAATGCGAAGAGATTATCAAAAGTGCCACGTCAGCTGCGACATTATCCGCCGCGTTCTCCAGACATTGATCTTTGATTTTGTCGTAAGCTTCGATTGGGATACCTTATATACCGGTTTTCACGTTCCTGCTAGTCAACCACATGTCCTCGTAACACCGGAAGAATCAGCAGCATTCACGTGAAGATGAAGCGCTCTTTTCTTCTTGTTACTTCGATCTTGATACTATCGCCCTCCGAGATTGTTTTCACTTATGTTCTGTTTGGCTTCTTATTGGCTCCTCTGCCGCGAAATTCAAATCCAACTTAAATGTCAACATCGATGTCCTGGATTATACGCCGGTTGCTCCGAGTCGGAAATCTCACAGTGAGGGATTCCCCCTGGACTATAGTACTCGTACGGAGTGTTGCTTCGTGTACGGACGCCCTTGATTCCCTTCGTAGCTCGAATGGGTTCGCATCGGATTTAAATTGTGTCCGTAATTAGTCGGCCATCTTTCTTTTATTATTAGGGTTAAAATACAAAAGCGGATAAAATGGCTCTGATTTGGATCCATTACCGCGTGAAGATATTGAGAGATGAAAGAGGTGATGAGGAGTAACTGATCCCTTTGCGGGTGATAGTACTACTCCTCTCCTCGATAAACAAGCGTAGATTGCTTGAATAAGGTATCTGAAATCCTGATTGGGCGCGGGACTCATACCCGAGGGTTTTAATGAAGAAAATACAGGATCGCAGTTAAGGTTCAAAAAAAACAACGTACGAAGCTTCAAAAGGAAAATACAACGAAAGTATCAGTGCTTGAAATTTATAGGAATGAGAAGGAGGTTTATGGGTCAAATGGGGAAAATATTGGGTACAACCTAACACAAAAAGTAATCCAAATTTATTCTATTGCTCAAAGTTTTCTACAACGACCGGGGGTGGGAATAGTTTTTCAAAGCGATGGGACTGATACAAGAAAAAAATACACCCGAAGCTTGCTGCAGGCTGCTGCTATTGGCGTTCTTGAAGATACACCAACTTCAAAGCAAAATACGATGCTAAAAAATCTAGGTGAAACGGGTGATAGAGTGAGTGAAAGCGTTGAAAACCTATCCGGCAACTGAAAAGAGAAGGAGTTAAGACCGAGTTGATCAGCAGCACATCCGCGGATCACGAAAGAAGCCGACAATTATAAAGAATTACAGTGGTCAGGCGAAAGCTAGCCAGCCGCAAAATTCAGCGTTAGAACAAACGATCAAGGTCTTGTGAGTCGAGAAAGCGGCTCGAAGAGCTCACCGAGGAAGAAAGAAACGATTCGAAATCGATTGCAAGGAGAATAGATGAAATTAAAGAGGAGATCAAAGGACAAGACAATTCTGGGGAGAATTGTGGTAGACCAAACTTCGAGAGCAGTTTAAGGGGGGGTAGGGGTCTGAAGCAGTGAACGTTTGAAATGATTTTTCTTAATTTCTAAATAGTGGTATATGGTATATACATGTTTATATCATATTGTAGCCCTGTCACAAAGTTTTAAAATCCATGAAACTTTTGCTCTGGTTGCCATGGTACCCGTAGGCCTTTGATTGGCTAAACACTGAGACGAATGTAACTAAATAACTAAACATGCTAGGGGACGAAACTTGGTTGACATATGCAGGAGGTTAATACGGAGTGAAAACCATGAAGGCCGATTTTTTTTAATACCGTTGCCATGGAAACGCGCAATCGACAACCAATCGAATAATTCATGGCGTAATTTGATATTGGAACACAATTGAAAAATAGCGCCTTCATGGTCACTCGGTCCTATTGTGATTAATATGTGTGCAAATGTCATGTCATAGCATGTAGGTCGAGTACGTTCGTTCTCGTTTTGGATGTTTGCGTATTTAACGAAACGATTAGAGGCCTCGAAACATTTAGACAAAATGAGGCGCTTTTGAGGGAAAATATGGAATTATTTTTATTAAATTTCATTTTATACTGAATTATCATAAGATTAATGAAATGAATCATAGAAATAGGTGCATCCATTGTCCTGATATCAATCTTTTTAAAATAATTTTCTTAAATATCAAAAACACACACAAAAAAAACGAAACATTTTAAAAAAAAAAAAAAAAAAAAAAAAAAAAAATATCACTTACCAGTGACATTTAATAACTTTAAATAGGGAAGGATATATAAGTATGTATTATACTTCAACTTAGCCAAATGAATGTGTTAATAGTTCATAAATAATATCGTTTTAAAAGATCTTAAATATAACCCTTGAAAATTTTCACTGATCAAAGTAAGGAAGATGAGCATTTTTGGCAAAATTTCGCGTACACTACTTGACTTTGATAGCCTATTCGGGAACCGAATGTCCGATGGCGACGAATAAATAAAAAAGCATTTTGTAGATTACAGTCTACACCACTTTACCATTGACATTATCTCATTTTCTGGATTAGAACAATTTTATCATATTCAGACCCCGATACCCCCCCTTAATCGATCAGTGAGACTGTGAACAAATTTCTATACCAGGACAAGACGCTAGGTCAGCGCATCCAAACTCCGTTTCGAGAGCAGGGAGTGACATAGTCTCAGTAATTACGCATTGGGGTTAGCGATCACAGCCATGGTCGAAGGAAACCTTAGCGACCAAGGCGGCAGGTCATCCGTAACTCTGCTCCAAAAACCAAAAACACCGGGTCCGAAACCGAGTCCGACTCAGTTGCAAAAAATAGACGAATTTCTACTGCTGAAGCTAGGAGATAAACTGCTATCGCACTTCAAGGCTTATCGGCCCGCCTAGGGCTTCATTTTGAAAACAGCTGGAGCGGCTGTTGGATTTCTGCAGGCACCTCTGGTTGTTGAAGTGGGTGTTGGTACATTTTCTATGGTTTTGTCAAGACAGAATCGGGAAAGAAGCAATAAATAAAAAATGTGAGGAGAGAAATCGGAACTGGAAAAGACTAACAGCTAAACAAGAAGAGCTCCTTGAGCTTGAAAGCGGAGAGCGGAACTTGGGAGGTGAGAGGACAGATCGAAGATGAATGAAAAACGTTGGAAAAAATTGTACAGAAAGAAACACTCAAAACATGTGGAACATTGGGTAGTTTTTCGCTTAAAGTACGAATTTACATCGATCTTCTTGATTTGGATTTGTGCCATTAAATAAAGGAAAGAAATGGGCGATTCAAACCTAAACATGTCATCAATGGAGCGTATCACTCCGTGGTTCTTGGTGGACAAAGTTGAAAACACCATGATTATGAAAACACTTCTTCAATGTCTCCTCCTAATGGGGGAATTGATCTTGAGGATGTTGGAAAAATTTTCACATGAAGCGTGTTCTCAGCGACCATGATCAGAGATTGGTGGTCACTAAGGGATTCATTCCGAGGATATCAAGCCCAGGCGGCAAGTGAAAACATCTCGAAAAAAAAATCCTGGCTGGAGTTTCTCCAGCTGGGATTTTTTTTTTGTTCTCAAACGAAATACCAACCAAAATTCCAGTCGCGTGATTCCTAGCAGCGCCAAAGCAAACTTCTTTTGAATAGCCTCTTTTTGATCCTCGTCTAGAAATCGTGGAGTGAGGTATGGAGGAAATTTCTAAGTTGGATCCCGCGTCAGATGTAAGACTGTTCATAGCCGAGTCACCATTTTTGAAGTTGTTCAGCATGACCTTCATTCTTAGCTTATGTTAATATAGTCTATTTCTCTAGTTAAGCTTCATTCCACTGATCCCTATCACTTTGCATCTTTTCGATGGCACGATCGTGCCTCTCACGCTCAGCCGACTGAGGCCATTACTGAAAAGGAAAATTTGCCCCATGAAGCTTATGCATCGGTAAAGGCTGGAGCCAATCATCTCATACAGGTGCGGTCATCTTTATTTTATCATCCAAATTGCTATCGATCCTGAAAATTCCCCCAAACCGTTAACACAGTTTTTTCATCGGAGAAGCTCATCTCAACCGCTATGTGGCTGCTCACATCCACAATCAGGGTTGGAAACCTCAATGGTGATGTTGTGTCGGCAACGTATTCGGTTAATCTGATTGAATGGGAACTTCGTCATTTACCTTTTATTAAGACCGAGTTGCATTTCCGTAGCCGCGGTCTGGATAAGGTTGTTGTATCCATTGAGGCTTCCCACATGAAGGTTCCAGTGGCTTAGTATGAGGTATAACCTTTGACCACCGACAAATCCAGTTTGCTTCTACGCGAGCAGGGTAGACTGATACCTCTCTAACGAGCTGGAATATCGATGCGGATTGAATGGCATACTCTACATGGCTAGAAACCGTTTTGAGCATCGAAAGCTCCTACATTACCTATTATGCTGCCCTAGATTTAGCTTGTGATCCTAGGATAGCCCACGCATAAGTACTGAATTGAGTCAGTGATTCTTCAAACACCAGCCAGTGAAGGCCGTAGATAATCCAAACGACAGGATCCTCCTATGGCAAGAATTAGATTATTGTAATCTTAAACAAATAAGCACCACTAATAATCTTGCAAATGATCGCGATAAAAAAATCAAGGTACACAGCCGTTGAAAAACATTCCGATCGTACGCGACGTTAAAAATTCGGGAGAGGGTTACACGATCCGATACGAAAATACGAGTTGGATGATACTTACCCAGAATTGCTAGAAATCGATTGGGATTTCAAAATTCAGTGGAAAAATGGTGTCGCTCATAAATATGGACGCTTAACCCCCGCAGCCGCGCGCAAGTGGCTGAAGCTGCTATTAAAATATTACGGGGATCCGTCTGCTCATACAGGCCACGGGTAAGGGTATTAGCCGGCTGACTAGTCTAGTTTGTAGACTTATGGACCCATCTTGTTCACATTCATGCGGGGACAATTGAATATTAATTATTAAAGAACCAATATACAGATGTGGAATCTTAAACCACGCGCAGTTTTATTATGGGAAATAACAGCCAATTTTTGAAAAAATAAGATTTGATGACGTAACGCATTGATTGCGTGTATTATTTTGCTTCGGGGGGACCCATCAGGTAAAAATTGACGTACGTATCCCGAATTGGAAAAAACAACCGATTATCGTCATCGTTACGTCGGTTTTTGAATCAGGAGGGGAAAAGGAAATTTGTACTGTTAGACATACTAAACGGTGTCTTTTGGAAAAATAATAGCACTTTGGCAGAGGTCATCATGTACAGACCTGATTAACATCGTCGGATGTATATAAGCGGTCGCCACGAAGAGCAAAACTGATACCTGATACCTGACACGTGACCTGGCACCTGACACGTGACACCAAACCCTTCATTCGTACAGGTTTATAAATACAATACGGCAAAGCAGCAAGGCATTCTGCATTCTCCGTTGTCACAGCGAATCGAGCAAGATGTGAGACTATGAATTTGAAACATTTAACACAAATGATAAGCCTTCTCTAAAGCATGAAATACAATGAGGTACATAGCGTCCAGTGGATCAGACGGGCTTGGAATCATGATTGAAGGTTGCGGGTTCGAACCCCGGGGCGGCCAATGTGGTTCGCTTTGTTTTTTTTTTTTTTAAAGAAATGAAGTATTGGAATTAGAGCCGCTTTACAAAACGTCTCAAAGCGCTTTACATATCCCGCTGTCACTAGGAATACATCCCATTTTCCACAAATTGAAATGGCAGCCAATTATAATGGCGCACTGTACATGGTGGAGTCGCCAATCGTCTTGCAAGAGAGATGGGCCACTCTGTTCTTGGTGCCCACAGATCCGTCCCCTTACCTTTTACTGTCGAGCTCTGCCAGGTACTGTCTTTCATTGGAAAAATGGAAATGGAACAATGCTTGTGATAGATAGAAAATTTAAATTTTAAAATAATTAAGTAAAAAACTAAGTTTCAATCAATTTTGTTTTTACAAATAACAGCAATTAAAAAGTAGGCCCTACATAAAAAATATAAAGGAAGAAAAAGAAAAGTATAATGACTAAATTAACAAAATACTAAATAAAGCCAAATTTCAAAAAAAAATTTATCAAAGTGAATGGACAAAAAAATAATACAAATTACAATAATAAAACATACAAGTAAATGAAAATAACAGCAATAAAAAACCAAAATATTAAAATAAAAATGATAAAAATAGAAAAGCATAAAACCATATGAGATGAAAACAAAAATGAAAAAATACATTTATAAGCATAATAAATAGAAAATAAACCAATTATTAAAATGGATGAAAACAAACGAAGTCTTTGGCGTAAAAGCATCCAAAATATCAACACAAAAACGAAAAAGAAACAACGAGAAAAAAAATACCCCCCCCCACACACAAAACATGCGGGAAAGTTTTTGAATATATATAGATATAAGGTCTTAAATTATAAGCTGATATAGAGCTAGATAGGGCTAACTTAAACTGCCGCGGGGTGACGTGGGCACAACGGGCAAAATTTCGTTATTTTAATCGCTATGGTGAGAATACAAGAACAAATTTTATTCGCACCACCACGGTGCGAATTACAAGAAACGTTTTCTTATTCACACCGTTACGATGCGAATTACAAGAAAAGGTTTCTTTCACAACACGCTACAGAGTTGCGACATACGGAAGAACAGGGCTTATCGCCCCAGTCACGTGCGAAAAGATAGACTCTTCCTAAGCTTATACAGCCTCGGTGACACCATCACCCTGTGACTGGTCATCTCACGCAAATGCATGGCACCGCATGCTTCTAAATCGATCCATTTCCTGATCCAAATATAGCAAATGTAACTATTTTGTAATCGGGGTTCTTCCTGAGCGTCTGGGTATCTCATTGGAGGTGATTGTACCATTTGAATCAAAATGGTGATTGGATGGTCCAAAACTTTAACTTGCATGCAATAACATTGGGTCCGAATTTGACCACCCTCAACTTTGTTTACAACCAGATTCAGGTGAGGAATTCAGCTGTGCTTTTATTTTGGTTTTGTATGAATGTACACTGTTTAAGATGATATATATGTTGAGGGATTTTTTAGCTTCTTTATTTTTCACAATTTATGTCAAAACTCAGAAATTTAGGGGCCCTATAGGCAAAGGTAGACGAGTTCCACCCCAAACCTCAAAAAAAATAACAGTTAAGTTCTTGGTTTTGATGTGGATAGGTAAGTATTAAACTAACCTCTTTTCTGTTCAAAGTAGTAGTTCTTGCATTTAAGATCCTGAAGATCAATGATTTTTTGAGGTGCAAAATTTTGAACACCATGGGCGTCCCTCGCGACGGCATGTCGACAACATTGCTTTTTTGCCATGAAACACCTTTGCAGTTCTTTCTTCTCTTGATGAGTGCTTTTTGTGTTTTATTAATACAAAATGATCTGAGGACAAATTCAAATGGGATTGTAAACCAGATTATTTTAGAAAATATTTTTTCGACATGTTCTACGTGGAGGAGATAGGCAGTGATCTCAGTTCCATTAGAAAAAAATATGGGGACTGAAAATGTAGTAAGGCAACGGCTATATGCACGACTGTCGTTCACAAAATTCTAAAATACGGCATTCACAGAGCCAATACACAGGCTTATCATCAGACACCATAGTTGTTAACCACCCACTCAAATTGTAAAATATGCTAAAGCATGCAATAATAGGCCTACGCAGTGTAATAATCAGTACATTTTGTATAGTTGTGCTTTAAATAATCAACAGTTAGGCCTCAGGCCCACGTCCGTTGCCACTGTTGTCATCGTCACTGCTATAAAAGTTCACATCAAGCATGCTTCTGTTAAATACCTGTGCATAACTCAAAATCCAAGAAAACTCCAGCAAAAGTAATCTCTATCAAACATAATCCGTTGAACATAAGCGCCATGGCTACAGAGTATGCGCTCGTAGCCATGCGCACCGATACACTCTAATATCACAACAGCCCTATTATAATTTTATCCACCCCAAAACCATTTGCATTCCTGGGATCATCACAATTTGGCATGTCGAACATTGTGCTTAGAATAAAATGGCATTAAGGATTATCTAGTGAACGAAAAACTAGGGGGGTTGGGGATTTGGACCTAACACCAAATGCATTGGGGCTGATGTTCTATCCAAATCAGGCGGTCGAAAAGACAGCCAGACAAATATGGGGAGGGAAACAAAAAAAATAGTGGAATTAGATGAGCCAACTGAAAGAACTGAGGGCCGCAAACGGTTGGCTACATCGAAATTGTTCTCACCAAACCAATATGAGTGGAAGGATGGTGGAGAAATGACTGGGGATTTGGGACTTCACAATGTGAGCAAATAGCGGTCCCGCCTCTTCAATGATGGAGATCTACGTTGAAACCAAAGCGTAGTGGACGCGCTCGGTCCAACAAGAACACGACACCGTCCGTAAAACCGACGATCTAGGGAGAAATATTTTTCCTCACGAAGACGGAACCACAGGCTTATTTTTCCGTGAGAGCTAAAAAAGAACATAGTAATAGCGCATGGCAAAATGGTTCGAAATAAATCGTCGTCCGTCGTAGACGGAATTAGACGGTGATAGGGATTTAACTATATGCCAATAAACAGCAAAATCGCGATTATAACCAACGACTCTTTCCGGTAGGACGAACCCGGAGGATCGGGTAGCCTTCGACTCGGTATAGGGGTTAGTACCCTTAAAATTGACGTTGGAGCTCAAATTCAGCGCTTGGACTCTGCATCTTTTCAGCGAAACCGATGTGAAACATAGCACACCCTCCCATAATGACTCGGGTGGATAAGATTCGGCAAAAAATCCACCGGTCAACAATTATTTTTAACGATCAAGATGGGGTGATGGATGATGACCGCGATAAATTATCCATAACCAAAATCAAGGGATATTGGGATCCAATCCAATCTCGTATAGATTGGGATACATCCAAGCTGAACCATATAGCATTCGAGTATAACGGAAGCAAAAAAATTGCAGGGGGAAATAATTAAACGGCGATCAACAAAAGAATGCATGCTTGAAGACTATTTCCACTAAGACCATCTGATCGGAGTCAAAGGAAGAACTGGGAATATTAAGTTTGTACATGCGCAATTTGTCTAAAACAAGAAAATAATCCAGCACGACACCTAGACTTTTCAAGTAGAGACAATTATGCCGATGACGAAGTGGCTTAGTCTAATAAATAAAAGATGAAGAAACAACGCGCAAATATCCTGAACTTTCAGAAGCAAGTTGAGCAATGAGATCAAGGTGTACAATTTCGACTCAAACAAATCTCCGAAATAAGAGAATTTTTGGAAGGGAAGTAGATACCGAGATAAGCTAAGGCAAGAAGACCGTTTGGAATGTGTGTTCTAATCTCGCTCAAGGTTCAGGACTCATTGCAGTCGGTCAGGCCACTGGCGCAGTCGGAACCCTGGGCAAGGGGTAGTAGGAGCTGTCGATCGATCCTTCGGAGGAATCGCAATGTCGGTGGTGGATGTTAAGTGCAGCGAGGCATGGCTCTCGGAAAGACGACGATGAAGAAGGTAGAAAAACATGAGAGTATCAAAAGAACGAAACTGCTGAGTCTAGTTGAATAGACTGTGAAAGACTCGTGTCCAATGCATTAAGATGGGAATGTTAGCAATGAAGCATTTCATCACATTCTAAGAGAGGTAGAACATTATAGGAGTCATAAGGCTGGAAGAAAGCATAGAACACGTGCAGATCTAATCGAATGACAGCCTGAGAGAGAACGAGAAATTCGGTCTGAAGCCGAAAAAGTGGGATTCAGCTGGGGAAAAGAAGCTATAGAGAAACATTCTCTCGGAAGGTGGGCAGTAAGCGAGAAAAAATTAGAGCTTAAATTTGTTGGTGTATAAAGAAAAGAACAACAACAAAAAAAATCCTCTAAATACCTTGTTAGAGAGGTTTTTTTATGGCTTCTCAAATTTGATCTAAAACCAGTTGTTTTTGAATGAGTGGTGGTTATAACCCTTTTTCTTTTCTTACGATTGCTTGAATTTACCACTTGTCAACGCCTAGTTCTTTTGCAGGAGGCTAGATGCTATGAAAGGTTTCTCTTTCACCTGTTTCGAGGCAAATGGAAACGATGAAATTGGTGTTTGCAGAGTTAGTTAGTTCTTTCCCCTATTTCCAGTCGAGCTTTTTAACTGTTAGCTGACGGAGTTAGCAATTGAAGATTGTCAATGTGGTGTTTGTCTTTATGGTCCTACTTGAAGCTCCTCATGGAATTTCACCTTTGAAAACCGTATACAAAGCGGTGAATAAGAAACCCCTTTCGTTTACCAGTTCAAAAACAGGAAAATACGCGAAAATATCCTCTATGGTTGAGATCAGGTTTCAAAAGATCGCAATTTTTTTCAAATTTTTCATGCCATCTTCTTTGCACATAAAGTTGTAAACCGGATGCTTGGCTATAAACCTGGGCATTTTTTTTAAATTTGTTAAGGTATAACTAAAATGGCTGAACTAGAAGAAAACTCAAAAGAACTAGAAGCAGATAATCGAAGATTTGAAAGGCAAATGAAGATTGCGAAAGTGCAATCTTGGAAAATTATAAAAAAAATGATGAGTATTGCGTAGTGGAACAAACAATAGTCTAAACAAAGTTCTAAAACCCCTCTTAGCAGCTGGTATTGACCGATAGGAAGAAAACATTAAAAAAAATCTCTTCACAGTTTTCTTGTGAAGAGATTTTTTTCGCTTAGCTCGCTTATGTATTCTTTCTAGAGCCTCAACCAAAATTGCGTCGAGCTTCCCTCATTATTTTTCTCTTCTGGAGCTATCGAAAAAGATTACGACAGCGTAAATCCAAAACGATTACGACTCCTTGTTTTATTTTAAAAATAAAATGGACAACAAACTCGCCAAAGATTTATACCGCCAAAGGGATTTGGAAAGGGGTGTCCGATAGACAAGTAGCGAAGGATAGGCAAAAGTTAGTAAGGATGCAGCTAGATAATTTTTTGAAAAAAAAAACAAGCTTTGGGCAGATTTTTCGGCCAGCTCCAAAGTACATTCCGCGAGCAAAATTCGATGTGAATATTCCCAATGAAGTTCATCAGGCAGGATTTGTTATTTTTACCACCGATCGACCTGGAAAAGGACGCAAGCTCTATAAATATGCTCTCACCGTGGTGGGTGGCTAAGCAGGTTTAAAGAGGCGGAGCCTCTAAGCACCAGCTCAGAGGAAAAGTTGGCAAAAGCTTTCGAAAAAATTTACGCTGCTAGAAAAGGACTGACATGGCCAAAGTTGTTGCAAGTTGACCCAGGGTAAAGAATTTTTGGTTTGAAATCTCAAAAATGATGAACAAAAACAAAAAAAAAAAAAAAAAAGAAGAATGTAAACATTCGTCGAGGTGAGGCTTAGCAAACATCGAGCTCAAGCTATTTTTGAAAGATTCAACAGGACACTAGCAGAAAGACTGTTTGGTTATCAGACGGCGCAAGAAATTTTATTGGAAGCTAGGGGTGAAAAGAACGTGAGCATCTAGAGGTGGTTTTTTTTGAGACTGCCGGAAGAATGCAGCGAAATCATTGAAAAAACAGACTGATGGATTGAAACCTAGCGAGGGAAACAAGGAAAAGAAACTCGAAGATGAGAGTTCAGTCCGCAAACTTGAACAAATGAAAAACAGATTCCAAGCAACGTAAAACTAGGGTACTTGTACGAGCCTGGATAATCTGAGGGAGATTCAAAAAGGCGAGCAACAGACGCTATCTGGCGTCTCAACAATTTAGAAAACAGGAAATCCAATTTGGTATTATCTGAGTGAAGGGGCACCATCAAGAGCGGGCTTTAGGTAGACAAGAATTATTGGTTGTACCAGAGGGCACACAAAAACCAAAATCACCCCCCAACCTAAGAATTGAAGTAAACAAAAAAATACCGGCTGAGAGTTTATCCAGCTGGGTTTGTTGTTTGGGTTTCACTAGATCGAGGTCGTGCGTAATGATCCATTCTGGCTTTTGCGCGTGCCTTTGGGTCTCTAACTGAGAGAGGTTTTGAAGTTTCTAGTTTCTTGGTGGAAACCCGAGAGGAGCCCAAACTTGTTAGCCTCCGGAGAGAATAAATGAGCAGGATTTGCCATGGAGGTTGAATGTTTGTGGTGCCCTGTGATCGATGTAGATGGATCGATTCCAGTTCCCACATTTGAAGACTTCTTGGAATTCTGGTTGCTGCTCTTCGCTGAGTTGATCGAAAACTCATGGGTTGAGATTTCAAAATTTTTGCGCTGCCCATCTTTTTTTTATTCTATGCAAATTTTATAAAGCAATTTTTAAAAATCAAATTGGGGGATAAGGAGAGGGTTTAACAGACGTTGTTGTGCATAGGGGTATCTGTGGGTTTTATGTGAGTTATTTGGATGGATATGGGTTGTAGAGGGATTTCTGTTAAACATATGTGGTTATATGTGGTTTGGCAAAATATACAGAGGTCAACAGAAAATGAGCTCGTATGCCCCTTTCCCTACTACTGGAGGTAATTGGGTTGTGAATGGGATGATGAATAATCAATACTAACTAACAATAGTAAATGTTAGTATGAACTTTTCAAATACTAAATTTACACACAAAATATAAATTTAAAGTCGACAGTGTACAGAAAAGTCGACATAAAAGAGTGGTACTGTCAGAAAGATGAAATTGTGAAGTTTAATATGGGAGGCTTTTCATGGAAAACGGAAGGCTAACAACTTCAGAAGAAATAAGTGAAATTTGGGGTCATTGAGGTCAGAAGCAATGCGACAAAGCAATCAGTGGAGGTGTGTCTTCTGTTGCAAATGCTGATTGGCTAAATAGTATTTCTATATTTCGAGTTATCGAATCAATTTGAAATATGTTTTAAAATACAAGGGTCATTATATTATACACTCCTAAATAAGAATATAACATACATAAACCATTGACCTCCAATGAAATTTAAAAATAAAATACATTTTGAAGTTAAAAAGGAAGGAAATATGATATTTATTAACAAAATTAAATAATTTTATGACCCTCAAATACTATTTTTTTCATGTAAACAACGGAGTAAAATTTTATTACACAGCCTGAAACCTAGAGATGAGAGATGAGAAAATGTTTTGAAGCTTATTCCAAGCAAGGGCTCCCCTATATTGAAAAGGTTTCCCATATTCTCGAATTGGGTTAATTGGTCTGATGTTTCTCTTGGTACTGGAGCTAGTGCATTATCCCTTGGTACCGGAGCGAGTGCATAGACCTGGATGTGCCAGCCCTGACAGACATTTATAAACAAACAAATTAAGATGATAATTCCTACGCTTCTGCACGGTGTCCCAACCCATTTTTGACGAAGATGCTCTGAATTTGTTCTTACTGGCACTCTTAGTATTGGCATGGCTAATGTTAGTTGTAATCGCTCAATTTTATCCTGTAACTATTTACTACAGTACCCCATAAAATGTCGCAATTATCAATCCTTGGGATTAAAAGTGAATTTTGCAGAATTGTGGGGCCTTTCTCTGACAGATACTTTCTGATTCTATAAATTTTACAACAGATCTGGTAGCATGATTAATATGTACAATCCAGGAGAGGGGTTGATCAAAATGCAAACCCAGTGAAATGTAGGCAGAGTTCCGGTTCCAAAAGGTGTACCTCTAATAACAACATTAAGAGATTAAGAGGGGTGACATTATTAAAGCGGCACTGGCACATTTTCACAAAATATGGAATTTCTTCAATTTGCTCTCAAATGATAGTCTATGCCATTGAAAGAATAGAGATATATTTACACCCACACCACCCAACTAAGGCATCCAGGTAATTTTAGGCTAATTTTTAAGTTTTCCATAATTTTAATCAACAAATGTGTATATTACATGAATATCATAGACTCGTACTCATTGATATTAAAACCACAAAAGTGAAACAGGGTGCATGCCGTGGGAAACATGCATACGGCGTACGTTTTCTTGTGTTAAACGCCATTTCCGTCGTCTGCTGAATTACCCATAAGGACGCTGATTTGGTCTTAATCATTACAGGTGACGGCTAATGTATATAAAAGCTTTACAACCATGCAAAAATAATGGATTTTGAAAAATCTTGAGGGCGCACTACTTTTCAAATGTGCCAGTGTCTCTTTAAGTTTAAAATGAAACCCAAGGCATTTGCATTTAGGGTAAACCATCTCTCTTCCATCCACACTGCAATTTTCTCCATGTCTGCAGTAAGTTTCTCGCCAATATCGTCAGCCGATTTACCATTGTAAAATAGGGCAGTGTCATCTGCATAGAGATTGATTTTGCAGTTAGACACTATAGTTGGCAGACTATTTATATGTTAAAGCCAAAACTTGATATGCTTAATAATAATAGTAATACGAATTAAAATGAGTGAAATCGTTATCTCCAAAATTTCGTAGAAAATAGTGTACGTGTGAGAAATGGCACGATAGACAAAATTAGCGTGTCCAGGATTGTTACTTTCGTCTATCGTATCATTTTTACGCAGAGTGAATGACAAGAAAACCCCCATCTGCAATAGCTGCCATTTGTCACTTGTGAACAATTTGAAAAAAAAGTGCATTCAATTAAAAGAAGTAAAAAGTGTTTAGCCAACATCCTCTGATATAAGGTAAACCAACATATCGTCCTCTCATTAGTCCTCTCATCAATTAAATCAATTAATGACAATCATAAAGGACTCTGTGACTGGTGTTTGTAAAGACTGAAAACTCCACAGCGGAGTACAAATTCTGAACTGACTAGAATCAAAATTTGCATGTATATTTTACCTCTACACACATACAGTCTAAACAAAGAACATCGCACAAAACACATTTGACCAATCACACATAAGCATAAAATATAATTGACCAATCATATGAATGACCATCAAACTTCAAGGTTACACAACTGACAGCTAAGCATGGAGACGACCTTATTAGTCTGACCTCTGGTCCAGACTTACATCTGTGCCATGTTTAGGACATGAAATTAGCCACACGCCTAATACATTAATTTCACATAAGCATGTTAACACCTGTTGGCATTCGTTGGTCTTACATGACCAATACTCAAAGGCCACGATAGTTTTAACATGACATGTTCCCTAAAAGAGTTGCATTTTGCTTAACACAAGTGGAATTGGAACAGCTACATGGATACAACACAATAATCACCGCAGCAAGGGTGTTCATTGTACAGCGTACCATCGGAGACAACTTCAATGGAGATCAATACCTCCAAATGATGACATCGTTCCATTAATTGAAAATAATCGCCTCCATTTTTGAATGGAGAGAAATAGACAGTTTCATCGTGCTTGGTGGGCACATTATGGTGCCCCTACAAACAGGAGAACTGTAACAAGACGTCTTGCAGAACTGTTCATCTTGCTATTGCGCCAGGAGGAATAACAAAATGTCTCCCAATATTACGCGTCTTTTGTTTTTTACTTGTAGCGACATCTGAATAAGAAGAAAAGTTTTGTAAGTCTTTTAAATAATATTGGTGAACTGGGAAGAAGGATTACCAAAGAAGGTGACACACTCAGGCGGACAAGAGCTCGCGTCGTTAATGCCATGATCACAAGGCCTGACATTTTTCATCCAGAGAAATGGTGGACATCTCGAGGACTGGGATTGAATAACCCTAAGTACTGTGTTAAGACGTCTCATAGGCGTCAAAGGTCAGAGATACCTTTCAAACACAAACAAATGAGCCTTGTGCACAAGTGATCTTAATTTTATATAATATAACAGATTTTAATGATTTGTAATTGGTTCAAGAATTTGGTATGTCCAAAACATTACATAAATCAAAATTACACAATTACACACAATTTATATAACTGATACTTAATGTTCAAAAAAGGCGTTGCAGTTCAACGATGATATGTCCTCTCAGCGAAGACTCCAAAATGACAGCGCACAAGTTCATACAAAACTCAGGTAATATAATCCAAGGGAATCTTCTCAGTCTGTCGCTATGTCCTCATATAGGACCACAAATTGGAATCCCTTTTTGATTCCGAAAACTGAAGCTCTTTGGCTTAAAAGACGACAGCAGACAATTTTAGCTATCAAGCTCCGGCGGCATCCAAAGTAATAAATCCTGGCACTAGATGTAGAACTCAAATCTACCATTATTGTAGAGTAAAACTAGCTATAATTATATTGTATAGCTCCAGAGCTCTGGTCTAGCTCCTGATTATAACTGCTGGCATCGAGACTTAGCTCAAATCCCAAATATATACTGACTTCACAAAGATTCCCAGTCTAAAAATAGATATTACCTACAGAATCATGCATCAACATAACCTTGCACTAGCTGACCAATTGAAATCCCCATAAATTACTTCATCTGAATCACATCACTTTCCATATATAACTTTGTGGGGGAATTCCTTGATCTTACAATGTTCTGATCTAAAAACATAAACAAGCTGACTCAGTTTCTAAGTATAGCATTCTTGGGGAATTCCCCACTTCCCTTATTGTGCAATTTAACAGGTGCACCTAGCAAAACAAACTTGGGGTATTCCCCTTTCTCTCCTTTATAGTAAACAAAGTATTTTTCCCGTGAGAAATCTTTTCTCAAATAAGATTGAGAAAATAATATTTTTAAAAGTTTAATCAAAAAAATGGAGGCTATATAACAACTGAATATAAACAAATGTTTTTTTTTTTCGATGACATCGCGCAACTTCGTTTATAACATACTTAATAGAAGTTTCGATCATTTGTAATAAACACGATCCTCCTTAAAGAGGTAGGACAGATAAAAATGTTTGCTATCAAAGTTATATCATATTTGTTTGTTTTCAATCCGATTAGTGATTAGTGGATTATTGATTACAAAGCTGTAGAGCGGGAAACTAGAAGTAGTTCCTATGTTACGAATACTAGATATCTTTTCGTCACTCCTGGGCATCCCAAACATCTTAAAAGTCGTTTGCGATGTGACGAACTCAAAACAAATACCAGATACGGGTTAAAGCTCGAATTGGCTAGCGACATGTAGTAATGGAAATGTCGAAATTGAGTGAAGGCATCACTTTGCACTTGATCGAATGTCATAAAGTGGTACATAATTGTGTATATATAACTGGGCAACCACAAGAGACAGAAAAACACAGATAAAGTGACAGCCATGTAAGCGAGTCTCTTACGTGCTTTGGCACGTTTAAAAAATGAAGTTGTTTTTGTCTGAAATGTCTTTGTACTTTGTATGAGTGTTTTGGCCATGACCGTGTAATGAACAGTGATGATAATAACCGGGATTATATAAAGCATCAACATCCGACATATTTCATATATCTGTCCGATTTTACCACCGCGTTCAACAGAACTGCAAAGAGTACCATACATTGATATTTTGGAAAATTTTGACGACAAAATCGGTGCTGCGAATACGATGCCAAAAACCCAAGTGATCAGGGTCCAGCTTACTGTTATCTTAATCTGTCTAAACATCCTAGACTGGATACCCTTAACAATTGCCGAATAACGTTCACGACTTAACGCGACGAGAGAATACACGCATGCACACTGACAAACTACGGGCGCGTAATTTTTAACTGCGCAGGCAACTTGTCCTTTCAGCCAGCACGGATGGATTTCGTGTTCGATCCTCAATGGTCCAATTACTACAATGTACATCAAGTCGGCCAAAGCAAGATTACAGATTAGAATATTAGGTGCGTTCCTCAGACTCTTATCTTTTAAAATGATTGTTAATAATGCTACGTTGCCGATGATTCCAAAAAGGACAAATAATGCAAATATGACCATACGGATGACGTAATCTTCTCGTGCTACACACACTTCTGTCAACAGGTACATATAGAAATCGTCTGAGAAATTGTCATTGCCCTTGAAGAAAGAGTTATTTACGGCCTGCGATGTTTCCATGTCGGCTAAATATCCAGGAAGTTGATTAAGCTATCGGTAATAACAGTGTACTTCATCGCCTTCAAAGTGAGGCATTTTAGGTAAATGGATATAAAATGAAATAAAATGTAACTTTATCCATTCATGGTTGTTAGTTCTGCAGGTTTACCAGAAAGATAAGCGTTTGCCCATGCAGTGAAAGTGGTTGAAACGCTAGCTTGCATTCCTTAATATGAAGTTAAAATGCACAGTTGTGGCGCATTTATATGGTATTCAACTACCAATATGTCATTAAAACGAGCGTACAAGAGCGATATATTCGTAGAACAACACCGCGGTTTGTTTTCTTGCGTAGGAACCCGGTAGTCTTTACACGAAGCGATAATCCAGTACTTACCAGGAAATTTGCTATGATAAGATGTATTCAGCTTTTGACTTATTATTAATCAAACAAGTGTTATTTATGTGCTTTTATTCAAATATCAACACACGACGACAGAAGATCGCGTTCACTTAAACCTTTAACGCATAGTTAATAGATTAGAGCATTCGACGTGGATTTGAAAACTAATATGATTCGCATCCAAACTGTTCAAACGGATACAAATATTAGCTCCCCCATAAATGGCAAACATCCCTCTTCTCCTCCTTCTTGTGTTCCAAGCAGATGCAAATTCTTTTTTGAAATCTTTGAAAAAAAGCAACGGGTGATATGGACGTAATTTAAACAGTATACGTCATAAAATGATGGAACATGACTCCTTTGGAAAGAAGCATGAGTAAATACTCACATCAACCGCGGAATTAAATCACATAGTTTAAAACGGCTCATTCCAATCAGGGATGTAACGCAATGCGACAATTTGATATACTTAGTTATTGCATAGAGGGCGTCTGGCTTTATTTATCACGGGTTTGCCATACGAAGGGCGATTGAATTTTCGTTAATATATTTGCAGTCAGGGTAATAATGCGAGTCTCCCATAGTGAAAACAATGTGTTATTTCTAGACAGTACAGTCTAATGTTCAGGCACCACTCTCCATATTTTTCAACCCTTAGTCTACAAGTGGATGGTTAACATTATCCCATTATATATTGTCGGCTACAAAAAACCAGAGTTCAGGTGCTCTTAAGAGTCACGTTAATATGATATTTGCATCTTTCCGTGCCACCAAACGTCAATTTCAATAAATAAACAGTAGTGTAGAATAGGCAAAAAAATTCAAATTTGGTAGAGAAAATGCCTATGAATAATTACACTAGATTTATATTATACAAGCCGCCGTCTTCAAAAATGGTACATCGAAGGACCATTTTTTTTCAATATATACCTCAACAAAGTAAGTGTTGTTTTGTAATCACATTAAAGAAAAAAAGACTAGAAGATAACTCCAGTTTCTGCGGAACACAAAAATCGAGTTTGTGCCAATTTCTGATTGAGTGCAAAGGTGAAAGAATGCGTTTTAAAACATACGTTATTCAAATTGAAAATATGTGAAATTCTTTTAAAAAGAATTAAATTCATAAAGAATCTCTAAAAAAGGAAAACAGGTAATGGTGGAAGCTATCTTCAGTAAGTTCTGGCTTTAAAACAAAGTGTATAAACATTCGCACATACTGTGTTGGTTAGAGAGAAACTGAGCGTACAGGCAATTGGAGAGAGAGGTTTTATAGGCTCTTGAAGTACATCAAATGCAAAAGTCCTACCGACACCTGACGTTGCTTCCAAATTAAAGATAGGGCTACTTTTTTCAAACCTATTTATTGAATTTGGAGTGTTATTTTGAGTGCCAAATTATATTCATTCTGAAATGATTTTTTTAACAGACACCAATTTGTAAAATAATTCAAGCTCGATTTCTGACGTTGCAATAAACATTTGCATTGTTTAGATTTATGAAAGAGTGAATTTATATGTTGACTATTAAAGTTCCCAGGAAATGATAAAACCTACTCCAAAAATCTGTGTGACTTCCATTCCAACAAACAGGGGCCAGACAGAAAAAAGAATACACTACCAGTGACATTCATTAGTGAAAGAGTGATTTCAGTCAGTGTCATGAATAGATTCACACCGTCACCTGGAATTTTCTTTTTACTCTGAAAAAAAAAAAATCATTGGTACCATAAATGATGTCATCACCACCCCCAGAATATTGAATGCTTTTGAGTCGCTCCTTTAAGATATGACACAAACCACATCAATTCTATTTGCATTTCCTGGGACCGCCTTTAAAGCCTTATGTCGAGAAACTCAAACTTCCTTGTTTGTACTTTAAATTCTGTGTTTGCCTCTTTTGTCAAGTTGCAATCTTTTGTGAGCATAAACTGCGCGAACAAATCTGTAGTCCACTCAATCTATGAAAGATATTAGGTACACCTGGACAAACATGCTACAGAAGGTTTTCTAGCTGTATACTTAGCAGTAAAAGTTCTTCCAAACAACATATCAGAAAAGTAGAAAAAGGGAAGCCTGGCAAGACATGCTCATTTGCATTTATTTACGTGGAGCTATACACTCTAAAAAACTATTTATCAGTGCGTGAGTAAAGGTGTTGAGTAAAAATTTGGAGTCACGATTTAATCAGCATGGAGTAAAACACACATTTCAGCTTTTACTCTTCACCCGAGCCAAACTGTGACATACATGTTGAGGTGAAGCAGTTAGAAATTTAACTCAACGTGCGTGACAAAGTAGTTGACGCAATACGGATCAGGAAAGTCCACGTGTTGAGTATGATCTTACGCAAAGTTGACGACCCCATACACGGAAGCCCAAGAATTACCGCGGACATATCAACGGCTGATGACAAGCTGGGGGTCGCAGAAATGCTGGCCAGCTGGACATTCTGGAATTTACACCAACAAGTTATAATCAGAAATTAATAATTATTATTGTGGTGATGCAAGGACTTGTCATGAGTGTGAGTTGGCGAGATTCCGGCGTAGCGGGACTATGCCTACGGTTCCTGATATCATAGTTATGAAATTCGGCAACCTTTTAACCGAGTGACTTGAGCCTGTAATACTGTGAGCGCTGAGTATTCCAATGTGGATTAGCTATATTGCCCAGTAAACATATCGCATTATACTATGCCAAGCATGGTTATTTAAATTAATCGACAAATTTATAACTCTAGTTTTACTGGTGCATGTACATCGGTACACGACTATACGACGTGCAGGTGAATCTACATATCATGATTTTGAGCCACCAGGGACTTCGAAGAAAAAGGTAAAAGTAATGAAAATATGTCTGTAGAGTGTGTTATTTTTTAAATACCAAGAAGAAAGTTAAAGTAAATCTTGCTTGTGTCTTTGATGTTTGAAGAGTAGTTCTATTACAGAAAAATCAGTCAAAATATATGGAAGTTTCGAGTGTAGCTGAACAAGCCATTTTACTCAACCTGGTGAGCAACCTGTAGCTTTCGGATGAAATAGGTTTGCTTTATTACCTGCCATTCAAATATTATTGTTTCCCTGTTTGTTTTTTCAACGGCACTACAGGAAAAATATCTATGGTTTTGTTTCCAATATCACAGGAGGCGAATAGGACGTAAGGTGTATTGGAAACAAACCTAGAGATTTTTCGTATTGCGTGAGAACAAACAGGGGGGGGTGAAACGAATTGTCATTTAGTAGACATTTGAAGTGGTAAGTTGGAATTAAATTTTATTGAAAATTGGATTAGCACAGCTACACTACAATCTAGTACAGAATCCAGAAAAGTCAGACTGTGAGCTGTAGGCCACCCTAGTCTAGGCCTGTTTTTACTGAGGACTACAATGCTACAAATCAACAAGTTGGACTAATTGCACAGTAACACAAACTCGACGTCTCAGTGTCCTGTACTACAATTTTCCCCAATTCAAAGACAGTCCTAGACCCCAAGATACAGGCCACAGTGATCAGCAGTATTCTTGCCTATGCAGTGCACAGAGTCAGTTTAGAGTTGGAATTCTCTGCAGGGTAGCATGGGGTCACTTATCTAATGAAAACCACTACCTACCTCTTTGAAAGACATCACAAAGGTCACTATTCCTCCAGAACACATATGGGAACTTTAAAAACGTTTTGTTGTAATAAAGAATGTAGGGAATGTATCAGTAGAAATAATTTGTTGGGATTGCCGCAGCAGGTCACACCATTGTGTTTGAAACCAAAAAGGCCATCCTTGGATTGTGGCACTCAGAGGGTGCTGGACAAAAACAGTCTCTTCCACATATTCGCAAGATCATTACATATATAGATTTGAATGCATGTAAGTAGGGCGACTGATACTGGGGTAAGCATAACGTTACTCCGGCTCATATCCGTGAGTAATGAAAAATACTCGTAATCGGAAAATATTAATTGGGACATTAACCAATCAGCAATCACCCATTCATGTCTACTAAATGCTAATATTCAATGTCAATTGAGTAAAATAATTGTTACTCAACAGTTGGACAACAGTGGTGCTCCCAATCAGTTGAGTTAAAACATGTTACTCAACGGTTTAGCAAGAAATCTACTCGAAGACTTATCTAATATTACTCCTTGTGGGTTATCTAAAGTGTTATCCACCTTGTTGAGTAAAACTGTCACCGCTCAACTGTTGAGTAAACGCGGAGTAAAATTTTAACTCAACAAATGTTAGTCAAATATTGACTCTTTTACTGAGTAAAATGTATACTACAAGGAAGAGTAAAACTGCTACTCAACCTTTGGTGAGTCAAGTTTACGCAACAAAAGAGCTGTGACTTTTTAACTACCATAAGGAGTAAAAATTACTCAGGTTGAGTAAAATTTTTTTTAGAGTGTACGCCCATATTTCGACAAAGGTATTTAGCTCATAAATGCATGTTTACGGAGATTTTCCATTTTTCTGTTAGTGTTTGAACATGTTTTGCATGGCTATGCCTGCAATGTGTGTAGCACTTGCATTATTGATATATTAAAAGCGGAAAGTGATGGTCATTATTCAAGATAAAAGTGTCACAAAATCGATTTTGGTGTATCGCACTAAATCTCTGGATTGACAAAAGCAAATAAATAAGATGAAACAAACACCATTGCAAAGCTTGTTTTTGTTCTTATTATGCCAAAAGAATGACTTTTCTGATTGCACCACTTTTTGAGACAGGCTGTACACAGATATTGTTGGTGTCATACTAACTGGTGGAAGCCAGCAAAATCGCGAGATCGTGAGATAAGAATCACAAGGTTCAAATTTCTGACATTTTTTTAGATAATTTACATATTTTGCTAAGCTTACAAATGAAACACAGTTTGTTTGTTTTGGTTTTGTTTTTGTTTTTGTTGTTGTTTATTTTATTTTTTCAATTTTTTTGTGAACTTATAGGTCCGTATGCACAAAAGAGTTAGACCCGGTCTAAAGTTAGACCTGGTCTAAGTGTAATTTTGTCCAACCAGAAAAGACATTTTCCTTTACACCGACATGAAATTGTTTGTATTTATTTTGAAATTTGCATTTTAATCTTTCTAATTTGGTAGTTACTTTACGAAGATAGTGTGAATAACTATCAATTTTGGACAAAACTAATTTTGACTTAGATCAGGTCTAACTTTAAACCTGGTTTAACTTTTTGTGTATACGGACCATTTTTTTTTGGTTTTCAATCAACTTTATTTCAATATCATCATATAAATCTTACAAAGACACAAAAGGAAAATGATATTGAGGAGATGGTCGAACGGCCAATAAGGCCTGATGTGATCATCCCCTAAACCTAAGTTTCATACAAACCAAACAAAGACACGCATTATCACAGTCATACACATATACAAAACAAGACATGCCCCAACAAAATCATTCATATTCAGCTATAAGTAGAGATTTGAAATGATTTCTATACACTTGATATTTTTTACACGTATTGGTATTATTGTCCAATGAATTCATAATTTTGGTCCAGAATTTCTCACAGCGCGATCGGAAAACATTTTCTTATAAAATACTATAGTTGTGGGCATTTCTTGTATGGTATTTATGTATTTGGACATGTTTTACAAAGTAATTCTCAAAAGGTTTTGGTAATTGGCTAGTATAGTGTTTCACTGCAAGTTCCAGCTTATGTGTATCAAATACGTTCAACAAATTGAATTTTGAAAATAATGGCCAGTATGGCATCTATAATGACTATTTGAAATCGTCCTTACAGCCCATTTTTGCAACTTAAATATTTTATCTAAATAGTTTTTATTAGAACTACCCCATATTAAGATACCATAATTTATGTAAGGTAATACTAGCGTACAATATAAAGAGTATAATTTTTTTTAAGCTTTTTTTATTTTGTTGCAGCAAAATTCTCCATTTACAAATTAAACATGTTACACTATAATAATAAATATGTAAAACTGGGCATCATCTACATGCATGTACAAATTCATACCTATAAATATATCCACACATACAAGTCTGAATACATGTATACCCATATACAAATAGTTAATTTCTTTATGTGACCATAACAAATGTTGAATGAAAATACACTACTGGTTGTTCAATAAAGTGAGAGTACAATGGTTATAATAATACACAAAAAAGTTGGCACACCGCTTTCCTTAGTAAAAACAATGTATAAAATTATAATTTCTTGTCAAATATTGTGTGATATGCTCATCCACCCATCGGGGGATTTTACCACAGCAGCTGCCAAGCCAAGAAATACACCGGTCCCCGGACCGCATACGTCGCCTTCCATTGCGATTCCAAATAGGAGGCCTCATATGGCCAACGACCTTGACTTTTGACCTTAGACCTCACAAACATGAACATTTGCATGTGGTCTCCACAGACCAGGTGTGGTTCCAATTGAACTTTCCCTTTACCGTTAAGGGCAATTTTACATTCTCAACCATAACTTACACTCAAATGACCCTCAGCCTTACCCTCAGACTTAACATTTAGTTAGGAAAAATTTCATTTTGAGCCGACATTCTGACAACCCAACCACACTTGACCTTTAGCCTTGATGTATGACCCCCAACCTCATCAAACGAGGGATCCCACACTGCATCAATGATTCAAATTTGGTCAAAAACCATCAAGAATGCAGACATCACAGGCAATTGATTACCCTCCTCCCCTACAACAGACATCAATAACAACAAACATCAACAAAGAAATCACTACATATATGTATCTTCCTGCCTTAAGGCAGGCGACATAAAGGCAGGCAGCACATAATGGAAGCAGTATAATGGCTGACAGTGATACTAAAAGCATAATAAAGACACCCTTTTTCATCCCCAATGAAGCAATCCCAAAAAAGTAAATTAAAAGTTAATGCTATTCCATCTTTTATTCCAACCATCAATTCTGCTTTGAGTAGTAGCAATGCATCTCTCAATGACTGAAATGTTTCTCAGTTTTTTTTAAAACAGTGAACATTTGGATTACGTTTATTACATCTCGCCTCGTAGATATACATTTTGGCATGTAAAACTACGAAATTAAAATTATATCCAACTGAATCCAAAATGCCAAGCAAGACGTTTTCCATTGTAAGACTAAATTGGTTATTTAAGATATGAGACCGAAAATCTTCCCAGAAACGCTTTGTAATATTACATTCCCAAAACAAATGGACAATTGATTCAACCTCATTATTACAAAATGTACATAGATTAGAATCAACATAGCCATAATCAAATAGATTTTTGTTTGTGCCAATATACCGGTTGATAATTTTAAATTGAAAATATCTTATTTTAGTCGATCGGGAGGAGAACAGTGGGATTTTATAAAATTCCCTGAAATTCAAATCTATATTATTAAAAAGAGCACACCATTTCCCTTCTGAGACAGGTGGCTTATATTTCTTCTGCACACATATGTTATACACCAATTTACAAACTTTGTTTGCAGTTCTAATTTTATTGAGCAGTATAATACATGTTCAGGTACAAAGTGTTTTAGTTTGGAGAGTAAACCAACATTTCTATATAGAAATATTTTTTTGATATTTGATGTGATTTTTCCACGTTAGATGTTCATTGATAACCCCCAAGAATTTGGTCTCGTGAACTCTCTCCAATATCACATGATCGAGTACAACATTAAAATATTTTGTAGCATTAACCCCAGTTTTGTCTTGACAATCATTGCCTTTCAGTTCTTGTCTGGATTATTTAGAAGTTATATAAGGAGATCCCAACAGCATATAATTGGTTTTGCTCGCATTGACCGATAATTTATTTGCCCTGAACCAGTTACTAATCTCTTGTAATTCACTATTTATTACATCATTTTTTGTGATTATATCAGGATGGGAGTACAGTAATGTAGTATCATCAGCAAATAAGACCACTTCTAGCAATGAAACGGCATTTACAATATCATTTACATATAGAATAAATAACAAAGGACCTATGATTGAGCCCTGTGGTACCCCGCATTTTATATGTTGATTAACTGAATCACATGATTGATATCGTACAAATTGCGTTCTATTATCAAAGTAACTTTTAAACCATTCAAGGCCATTATCTCGAAAACCATAATATTCCAGTTTATACAATAATATGTCATGGTTAATGGTGTCAAACGCTTTTGACAAATCTAAAAATATTCCCAACGTAGTTTCATTTCTTTCTACTGCATTACTTATTTTATCAACTTATTCAATGATTGCCATATATGTTGAATGATTTGATCTAAATCCAAATTGTTTATCATTCAATAATTTGTTTTTTATCAATATATTCCATACATCTATTAAATACTAGTCTTTCGAGAATTTTAGAAAAACAGGGAAGAACAGAAACAGGTCGATAATTGGAAAATACTTCTTTGTCATCTTTTTTATATATTGGAACTACTTTTGCTATTTTCAGTTGGTCTGGAGCAACTCCAGTAGAAATGGAACTATTGAATATATTCGTCAAAGGCGTTGCTATTTCTTTGGCAACCCTCTTCACATGTATTTCTGATATCATCATGACCAGGACTCTTTGTTTTGATTAAACTTAGTAATGATTGGTTTCATTGGTTTTACTTTTGTAAAGGTTCGTCTAGATATTCATAATAATTTTTGCCCGTATATTTATACCATAAAGTTCACATCTCAAAATGTCAGCTATAGCCTTGTAATTTACAGCTCACGATATATCAATTTTCCATCCAATATCAAGTATGTCTTCTCTTCTCTTCTTTAAAGCGCAAACTAACATAGGAGAGAATAAGACCCACTGCCTGATGCACAAACGCAGATTCATGAAAAACGAAGTCATGTGCAGAGATAACAACAAGCCTAACAATATACTTCAGGTGGCAATCCGGGAGAACATCCTTGAAAGCGTCAAGAGACTGCAGATTGACTAGATCCATTGATAAAGCATTTATTTCTCGGAAAGTGCATAACAAGCAGAACTAACCTTTATAGGCATAGACTTTGGAGTTGGATTTAGGCTACATAAATCTTGAAGATTGGCCTCAGGCTGTAGATGATAGTGGACTGAGGTGCTGCATCCATGGGATGTCCAACAGGACAAATCGATTATGTATTTAAAGGCGACGAAACAGGACGGTCCTGGAGAGATGCCCGGTTCATTGCTTGGATCATGGCTGAGACAACTGAGTTGGTCTACATGCTGTACTTCTTGAAGGTTCGAGCTTTTTTAATATCTGGGTGTCAGCAAACATCATCCGTCTGAGATAGGATACCAAATTATCGTTAAGTGAGGGTAAGCCGTGAAAATCTGAGTAATGATTGGGTTGGTAATTTTGTGACCCATGTTGGACTCCCATTTGAATTCAGCAGCCTGACGGAATAAAGTACAGTATCAGTGCACTTTATTCAGTCAAGGCTGCTGAATCGACTGGAGCCGCCAAAGTGGGTGCAGTTAATGTACAACCGTAACGATGGCCTTTCCAGATTTATACTTTGATTTTTTTCATACGCTCTGCCTGTATGGGATGAGCACTTTAATTCCAAAGAAAGACACCCGAAAATACACTGTTTTCAGATATATATATATTGTACATATATATATACTATATATAATATATATATATATTAGATACAGGGAATGGAGTTGTTTATAAACTTTGTGAATTGACTGCCATAAAACCATATACTATATAGAAGAAATGATGACCGCGCGGAAGTTGCCATGATTAAATCGCAAATGAACTTGCTGTGGATGGGACGCGAACCCACACCCTTCGTTTGATCTCGGATTGCCCTAATCCATTGCGCCACCACGGCATGTGATGGGTTCGTGCTCGAGCTTTTGCACCATAGCGTTCGGAGCGTAATGCCGTCCCTATCACAAGGTGATCAAATACGAAAAATTTGATACGAAAGAACTCAGAATAATTATAAATACAAGGAGAAAATGGAGTTGTTTATAACCTTGGAATTACTGCCCTAAACAATACAATATAGAAAAATTGATGACAGCGCGGACGTTGCAGTATTAATCGCAACATGAACTTGCTGTGGATGGGATCGAACCCACAACCTCGTTGTAGATCTCGGATGCGCTCATCCATTGCGCCACCACGCCATGTGATGGGTCTGCCGAGGCTTTGCACCATAGCGTCGGAACGTATGCCGTCCATATCACAAGGTGATCAACATACGAAAATTGATCGAAAGGCCAAATAGAATTTAATTTAAATACACAGGAGAAATTGGAGTTGTTATAACCTTTGTGAATTACTGCCATAAACATATACATATATAGAAGAAATTGATGACGCGCGGACGTTGCATTATAAATCGCAAAATGAATTGGCTGTGGCGGGACTCGAACCCACAACTTCCGTTTAGATTCGGATGCGATAATCCCATTGCCCACCACGGCATGTGATGGGTTGCTCGAGCTTTTGCACCATAGCCGTTCGGAGCGTAATGCCGACCATATCACGAGATGATCAACATACGAAATTTGATACGAAAGCAACTAAGAATAATTATAAATACACAGGAGAAAATTGGCGTTGTTTATAACCTTTGTGAATTACTCCCATAAACATGTATACATATAAGAAGAAATTGATGACAGCGGCGACGTTGCATTTATTAATCGCAAAAGAACTTGCTGTGGATGGGACTCGAACCACAACCTTCCGTTTGGATATCGGATGCGCTAATCCATTTATACGCACAACGGCATGTGATGGGTCTGCTCGAGCTTTTGCACCATATTAGATGTTTATGGCAGTAATTAACAAAGGTTATAAACAACTCCCAATTTCTCCTGTGTATTTATAATTTTCTGAGTTGCCTTTCGTATCCCCCAAATTTCGTTATTTATGTTGATCACCTGTGATATGGGACGGCATTACGCTCCGACGCTATGGTGCAAAAAGCTCGAGCAGACCCATCACATGCAGTGGTGGCGCTAATGATTAGCGACATCAGAGATTTCTAAACGAAGGTTGTGGGTTCGAGTCCCATCCAAAGCAAGTTCATTTTTTTCGATTACATGAATGTAACGTCCGCGTGTCATCATTTCTTCATATATATAATATTATATATATAAGATATAGCTTTTGACAGTGTAAACCAGAAGTGATGCTGCATATTCGCGCCATTCTACGGTGTCCCAAACGAGACTGTCAAGGCAATTGCTATCATGTATGATAACCCAATAGAGCTTTGTGCAGACCATGAGGGGCCCACAAAGGAGTTCCTAATACTGGAATCCTCCAAGGAATACTCTGCTCCCTATCTCTTTGTAGTTGTGGTTGATTGCGTCCTCAGACAGAGTCTTGACATCATGAACGACAAAGGACTCACCATTTCAAACCCAAGCGTTCAGACGTCAAAAAGTCAGTATCTCACAGACCTGATACGCAGATGATCTAGCTATAACAGCTGACATTCTATTGTGGTGCACAAGATCTAAAACATCACTGAGAATGCGGCAGACAAGCGGCCACATATAAATGCCCAAAGAGCATGATGATATATGACTCTCAAGGAGGAAGATGATCATCAGCCTAGCTGCACAACAGATGGTAGACAACTCAAAGAGGTCAAGGACTTCAAATATCTTGGGTCCATGTTGCCGACAGCAAAGGACAAGCTGGATGCCTGCAATAAACTACACCACTGTGGCAATCTGGTATCTCCAATGAACCAAGCTGTGTAGAGAGTATCTGTTAATGGATCTGAGACTGGACCATGAAGAAAGGAGCTAAGGACCAGAATGGATGGCACCCTACACCAAGCTTCTTATGCGATTTAAATTATGTTTTTTTTTAATTTGTTATTTTTTGATTGAGGGTCGTGAGCACAAGACCAAAGCACACTTGGTCCCATTTCTTTCTTTCCGAATTCTGTGTTGGAACTGCCATATTTCATGAAACGAACCATCATCGTTAGGACCCCCAATTTTTTTGTAAATAATTTCAAAATGCACCTGTTCTTGTTTAAGGTTAAATTGGCCAGTTGAGTGTGGAATAAGTACTCCTATTTCTTGTTCAAAGGCCGTCTGTTCTGACTGAATACGTTTGAAGTTGCAAACGTTGAATTGCTTGTTCGTTTGTTTTCTTTGCTTTGATTTCTTTGTGAATTGGTCTTATTTCAATGGATTCGAGACCTCTCTCTGGTAGGAGGAAGGTACTAAAGATGAAAAGGAAGTTCCCGCTGCTCTGGTTGCCTCACAAGAAGAGCAAACGTTGTTTAAACTCGGTTATTAAATCAGTGCCTCTAGCATTGAAATTTATAAATGTATATTTAGGCTGTATGGAGTTGATTGTTGATAGTGGAAAGGGCATTGTTTCTGTTGCCATGGTGGTAGAAGAATGGACCAAGTGGCCAAGGGCAGACGACTGAGTTATACTTGGTGCTTTTATTTTAGATTTAAACTTGGATATGGCTCGTACTCTTTTTAAAACTTGGTTGTGTTTTTACGTTGCCAACGTGTTTTTTGGTAGGGTCCTTATTTTTCGTGAACATAAATAGGTGCAAGTTAGAAGTGGGCAGTGGTCAATGTGCAAGGAAAATCCTGTTTTCTGCGAACAGTTGTACATATACTTTAGTTGAGTGTGTGTGATTTTTACGTACGTTGTTGTTGTCTCGCGGTCGACCTGGAACGTGCTGTGTTATTTACTAGTAAGTAAAGCAATTAGTGTTTAGGTAAAATTTGAACACTAGAGAATAGAATATAATTATTAATCACACTGGTGAATATATTATTAATCTATAAGTAGTTAAGCGTTTACAGTATTTGAACAATGTTTATAATTAAAAGGAATTTCTCAGGTATATTCAGTACGTGTTTGGTGGTCTACGTTGCTTTGACATGATATAAATATGAAAAGCTTGAAGTCCATGGGCTATCAAATTGCTATTATTATATACTTATATACTTAAAACGTTCAGATGCCTTTTCGACATTTGTATCTCCTTCAGTGTGAGAATGCAGATATGTAAGGGTCGCAATTTTTAGGCCCTTTTCACAAAGAATAGAATTAAAAACGGGCATAAAATTGTGGATATTGTTATTTTAGTCCTTTTTGTGATAATATTACACTGTTATTTTACGTTTTTTTTAAAAAAAGAATGAGTTACTGCATTTGCATTCAGTGTAGACGTTTACCAGAGCCACGTATCAAATTCTATTGTCATTACAATAAGGAAACCACTGTTTATTTCTAAGCTATAATTTTATAAAGAGCCATTCAGCTCACCAAAAACCTTAAATGGTAAACATCTGGAAAAACCGTGTAAAAGAACCAGAGAAGCATCCTTGTACAACCTACATAACCAAAATTAAAGAGAATGACCACCAGAATGGAATACTAGCATAAGTTGCCGAAAGTGGTGGGCCACCCCGACTCGAACTGACAAAAACAGACTATCAAAAGTAAAATCAATAATGTCCATCGCTTACACCGCTGCTAACGGAGGAAGCGTACAGAGCAAGACTGATTTGTTGTAATGATAGTTACATGATGGATCAGTACTGTTAACAAAAGGCATAGATTATCTTTGCTTGAAGTCAATTATTTTCATGTTAGCAAGTAAAGGTCACATCATGGATGATAAATTTAAAATAATGTACTACATTTCGCCAATATCATTTCGTACTCAAGGCTGTAGGTCTGTTAGACCGTTTTTGTATTTGGGGCCCCCCACTAATTATCGTTTCAAAATACCGGTGAAAACATTTCTAGTCGTCGTTTCCCATTTCTTAATTCATATCTTGCTCATGAAAAGTACAAAATCACAGTAGAGTTTGTTGCTTGAATGACTGCTCGCATACTTTTTCTCGAATTATTTGTAATGCTCGTTTTGTTGATAAAATTTCACTGGGTTCGTCTTATGATTTTCGATTCTAAATATTTGAAATCAACTTGATATTTTACTAAATTGGGTCTCATTCCGTCCTAAGTAACGTTTTTGATAGATATATATTATTAAAAATCCCATTTGTTATTTTTATGAAGATGCATTTAATTGATAAAATCAACTGCCAAAAACTCTTGATGTCGCCTGATCTTTGACAATAATGTTTGAACTATAGTGAATTATTAACTCATTCCATTAACTTCAATGGCCAAGGTAACCGTAAAGAAAATGATCTTACTCTCGTGTAATTTTAATGTGTTGAAAAGTGTGGGCTAGCGCCGGACTCGAACCGACAACAACGAGACTATCCAAAAGTAAAATCAATAAACGTCCAACGTTATAACCGGGAGCTAGCCACACATTGGTAACAACATATCAAGTACAAAAGGTGTGAGGTAAATATGTGACAGACTGAAAGGAACCCTGAAACGTGATTCTTAGTTGCCGCAAGTGGGGCCTAAGGAGAGGGGGCCAAAAAAAGGTTGTACAGGGGTCAAATTTGTAAACTTGATTTCCAATTCAGGTTGAAAAGGCCACACCAGGTATGTTGTATAACCATAGGAGTCAGAAAGGTATAGGTTGTAATATGTACAGACTAAACTTTCAGAGTTAGAGGCTAAAAAAGCAAAAATCATAATAAACAGGTCAATTTCAGTTGTACAGGGCGTCAAATTTTAAAATTGCTCCGATTTGGATAAAAAATGGTGCAAAGTATTGCGGGGAGCTCATAGGATAAAATTAAGGAATAGTTTTGAGTGCTCAACCGCTGCTAAGAAAGTAGGGGGGTCACAAGATCAAGCACCATTGAATGCAATGGAGGACTTTCTGTGCCCCCTACATCGAAAATACGCATTTAAGACAGTCAAAACTATTTATTCCTTATTTTAATCCTCTGAACTCCATCAACAATTAATTTGCACCATTTTTTATTCCAAATCGAGCAACTTTAAAAGTTGACCCCTGTAAAACTGAAATTACCCTTATTATTGATTTTTGCTGTTTTTAGCCTATAACTCTGAAAACTTTAGCTGTACCTATTACAAATTATACCTTTTCTGAATCCTATGGTTAGACACATAAACATGGTGTGCTTTTCAACATGATGGATCATTACAAATTTGGACCCCTGTACAAACTTTGGTTTGCCCCCTCTCCTTAAGGCACCACTTGCGGACTAAGAATCACGGTTTAGGGGTCCGTCAGTCTTGTCAACATATTTAATACTCAAACTTTTGTACTTGAGATGTGTACAAATGTGTGCTAGCTCCAGGTTATTAACCGCTCGGGCAATGAAGCTTCATACATGCAACGGCAGATTGTTGGGAATGGTTCAGTAGTGATGTGAGCAAAAAGAATTACAGTTAAACCGTCATTTTCTTTGCATACTATCGATGGGACATGTCTTCTAGGCTGTTGTTTTGTAGTCTCAGCGGGGGGGGGGGCGGCTAGTGAAAAAACCAAGTGTAATTCATAATTTTAATTATTTTAAAATCAATAATTTTTTTTTTTTTTTTAAAAATGTTGACTTTTGTAAAATGGCACTTCAATTTCATTTCCCAATATCAATGACTAATGGATATACAACATAGACTTCAGCAAAGGATGAGTTAAAGATATTCAATCACGGCCCGGTATGCGGTGTTAGAAAAACACTTCAAATCCTTTCATCTGGGAGTACAGGACTGTTATATTGTCGCGCAGCTGAAGAGATTTCAACTGTTACGCTCTCCAATTTACTTTTCAGGGACAAATACTTAACCTCATCCACAGATAAATAAAATTGAGCTTCTTAGTGCAGTTGGGTTGTTCAAAACTTTGCCATATTTTTCATCATTAATTAGAAAAGGAAGAAGAAACAAGAACAAACATCATGAGAAGGAATGTTGATGGGCAAGCTTTGACCTAACAACTTTGGCAGAGACCAAAAAGTCCGTAACTTATTGCTTAACTTCATTTCTATTCAATTTACCGCTGTTTTAGAAGACAATTTAGTGTCAACACCTTATTATAATGTACACTGGTTAGTTTTTGTGAAAGAGGCCAGGTATTTTGCTACTCAACCCGAATATCGTCCGATGGTGGGTTGAAAACCTGCTATAACCAACCGGCCTACATACCGGCCCTATTGTAATATCTTAGCTCATGATTAGCGGAAGTCTATACATATCCATTGTCCGATATGGAAAAGGAATGATGGTGAACATTTTATATATTTTTAAGAAGAAAATGTGCCAAGGTTTTATGTGCGGGAACTGACAGTTATGTGATCGTATTAATAATTTATTATGAATTGACACTTGGTCCACTTACCCCCAGATGGGGGGGACTACCAGAATTTGTTTGTACAGTTGGTTATTGGTGTCCACGTCCATGGTTAATGAGTGAATTATTCTATTTATCACTAAAAGGCACATCCTGAGGATAACTAGAAATTATGTATTACGTTTGGCTACTATCCATTACGTAATAAAGGGGCTGTAGGTCTCAGACCACTTGTAAAAGTTTCGCACTTTCCACTAATAATCATTAAGTGACCGCTGAGAGTACTTCTAATCATCGTTTCAGTTTTTTATTTCATATGGCACATTGGAAATGTGCCAATTACTTTTGTGGTTTGAAAATAACATGTATGGTTGATAGTGCGAGCGGTTTAAATTGATATTGATGATTTTGCCACTAGGCTATTTCTCGTCAACAGCGCGGAAAACAAAGGGACGTTTGTTGTCGGTTAATATACTCACGGTGTGTGTCGTTTATATCATGCTGTTCAATGCTTTTTTGGCTGTTTTGGGTGTTTTTAGTTGGTATTTTAAAAACTTGGTTGACACACTACCTGTGTCTTTAAAATTGGGATCCCAATTCTAATTACAATTGCTTATTTTATTATTAAATACGCATCTTAGCATTCTCGTTAGCAGGTATAGTTTCCTAGACAATTACAAACGTAACTGTGCAAATAATATACAAATTGTGAAAATTGGCGGCGCTCCTCAAAAACAGGTGCCAAATATGGCTTAAAGTCCGCATTACTTTTTTAAAGAACAAAAATTTAAAACGTTGATGATATTTTCTAGAGTCCAACTTAGCGGTATATGGATGGTTTTAATTGGCCAGGAAGAGAAATGCTAATGCAAAAGTTGCGGGTTGAAGATTGAAGAATAACGCGACGCTATGGTAACATATATAGAATGTTACACGGCGTCGTATATGCAACAGAACCGTTGATCACCATTATGGCCAGTTTAGGGCAACGGTCCTTAAAGCAAAGACACTGGCGTCGACAAATCGGAAGCAGAAATAAGATTAACCATGAAATTTAATATCAGAAACCAAAATATTAGTTGGAGTTTAATATGCTCATTTGCAGGCGGAGGTACTTACAAAAGTGTAAACATTGCCAAGAATTGATAAATTTGATCATGACTAAATTGCCATTACGTCGACGCGATGAGATTAAGCCGATGGGGGTAAATTGAATTATTTAAAACCACACCATATACATATTTAAGGCTTATTCAGCAGCCTATTGGAATAATTGGATCCTCTATGTGTGAAATAAGTAATAAAAAATGCTAATGAAAACAATGCAACAATATGTTCCTCGTACTCCCGAGTCTCTCCCTTCCTCTCCTTCCCCAGTTTTTTTCCTCTCCTTCTTAACACTTCCATAGCCCAGCTACACTATCGGCGGCCCCACCTTGTCTCCTATCGCTCCCCCTCTCCTCCAATAAATCAATTCTCTAGCTCAACAAAGACAGAACCCTTAAAAATTTATTCTTTAACGGTTATATGCGTAATTGGCGTTCCTACTTAAAGTCAGCACTTTTTCTTTGTACCCAGGATCGGGTTTCGGTGGTTCTGGAGAAATATCTGGGGCCATGACATGAGATAATGCTAGATGACTTGAATGATAAATTCTCACTCAAGTTTCACCGATGGGAAAAGGTAGTCAATCGCTTTACACAGCTCTATAGTATATTGTAGTATATCCGGTTTGGTTTACTGCAAGAAAAGGGCCCCCCCCCCCCCCCCCCCCATCTGCAATAGCTGACAGGTGATAGAGTGGCAGGTTTAGCACATAATAAGAATACAATTTCGAGGTTTAACACTTAATAAGAATACAACTGACCAAAATGGCAGCTATTGCAATGGGCCTTTTGCCCTAACCATCGCCGTATAAACTGTCTAAATCATCTTGCAGCTTTATGAATTAATAAAGCACAAAATTACGCCCTGAGATATCCGTGTGATAACGTTATATAAAGTTCGACAAACCAACTTCAACTTAAATTTTTGTTATATTAAGTCATCGCGTGTGTAAACACGTTTTCTAGATACTTCTCTGAGAGAAGAAGCTAGCTCTCCAAAACGTTAGATTTTGAAATGTCTACCATCGCTTGCACTATAAGTATAGTAGAGTAAAGAGAGACATGACCCCACCGAAAATTGACAAAAGAAGTTTTGGCATTTTCTATAGATCAAGGTCAGCTTAACAATATCTAAAAGTTGCACAAAATCGAAGTTCCAGAAAGTGTTCAAAAAACTCAATGACATAACAAAATGGGCCGCCATCCGCCATTTTAAAAACATAAATCCTTATGTCTTCTGGCAATAAATAAGCTAAAGGAACAGACCAATGTCTGTTCCTACTATTCTGTGCCTACCAAATACATTAGAAATTAGTTTTAGTGAGATGATATATCATCTTGACCTCCAAATCCAATATGGCCGCACATCCACCATGCTGAAATTACAATCTTGTATCTTTTAACCGGAATAGGCCAAAACGGACAAACAAGATCCATTCCTACTAATTCTAATCTAGCATTCCAAATCCATTAAAGAGAACCGAAACAAGATAACTTATACACAATATACGAAATATAACCTATTATTGACACTATCGAGTGGGGTTTTCATGGAAAAAACGGAATATACTAACCATAAAAATGAATTAAAACAGTTTGTCTGAGACCATGCGCTAATTAAATTCCTCCCCCCGGCGCCAGTGTATATGGGTATATTATGTGTGTTAAACAATCCTTGACGCACAGTAATCGTCATACACTTCAGACGTTAACGCTTCAATAATTTGCAATTTCTATGGCATGTGTGACGCAAACGTGGGCCGCCATATCGCATACCACTAAATACAATAAGCGCGAATTTTAAATAGGGCGTGGTCAGACTCATGGTTATTAATAATCATTGTTGGCTAATGAGCTAATATATTCCGTTTTTTTTCGATGAACCAATCGATAGTGGTCAATATTAATTTTTATAGAGTATAATGTATAGTCTATTACCTCTGCTGCCCATGTATTGAAAATGCACAACTCTGTCATTTTGGTCAGTTTTACTGCCCATTATTCTGCAATATGGGTCGCGAATGCATTTTATCATTATATCACGCTGTTTTTCGGTAATAGAATAGAAATAAAGGGTTTTGCAGTATTCTTTATTGGCTTATAATGTATCCCCTCGGCCCTGAAAAAATAAAAGAATGGACTCGGCTGCGCCTCGTCCATTATTTATTTTTTTTCCGACCTCGACACATTATTTCCGCCCATAAAGGATACTGCATCACCCTTTTATTTCTTAATAGTTCTTTGTAGCGGGTTCTCCCTTTAAAAGGGTTTTATGAATTTATATATCATCTTGGCCACTAAATCCCCAATATGGCTGCCATCCCCCATTGTTTAAAACCCTCGTCTACCAAGCCTTTTTTTGTAACCCCTGTTTACCAGTGGGGTGGGGTACCACCCCCTCAAGATTTGTTATAAAGCACCCGAAGATTATGATTTTGATACCAATGGATAGCTATGGTCCTCCTCTTTCCATTGATATCACAATAAGTACCCAGCACACCTAGTATGGCGTCACATGACGTCTCAAGTCCGTGAGTCGGCACAATTGGCATTTTCCACCGAAAATATAGTGGCGGGGCCTATGTAAAATTGTGTTTTTTGGGTTTTGAAGTTCATGTTATTGTTGGCACCACTATAAACGGATACTACTGGGTCTGACTATTTCAGAAAAAACAATGTTTTCCATTTTTTCCTTTGACCTTTAGTTACCTTGACACAAGGTCCAAGGTCAAAATGGGCAATACATCGTCCCAAAGTTCGACCTTGGTACCAAAATGTGGGGAATTTCACAAGGAAACATTAATATGCATATTCTTTTTGTTATTTTACCTTTCGTCTTCTTGTTATATGAAATAACCTAATTAGAGAGGCAATCATATGCATAAATTGCCTTATGCAGACCCCATTCCCTTGTCCCAAGCAGAGTTAGTCCTCAAGTTTTTGCACATGCAGTGATCTGTAAACACTCTGCTTGATGTAGAATGAACCCTCCACAACGCCACCATTATTTCTTGCTATTAACACCAATGGTAAAGTAAAGTAAACAACCAATTTGTTGTGTCAAAATGTGCAGGAGAAAATGATGGATATAAAGTCCTAAAATCTACCAAATCCATTGAGCCAATTCGCGTCGTTATTCTGTGAAATAACATGATCGCACTTCAGAGACAAAGTAGAGTTATCTTGTCTCAGATCACTGTATGAATGTTTTATTATTCTTTCAATCCAGAAACCCTGAATTTTCCTCTAAAGCAAGATCAATTTAGAGTCGGAGGGGTGGGGGTCCTCGTGTTTGGTTGTGAGGGACGTGCCTCTCGAGTCTGGGAAGTAGACCCATAGCTATACCATTTTTTTTTGTTGCCAAAACAAATGGAACATAGCTATATCAGCGATGCCAAATTTGGCCCCATATTTAAAGAGACATGAGGTTTCCAGAATGAAGCGCCCCACTATTCTCGAACCCCGGTTTTGTAAATATTTGGAATGCTTTACCATGTATTAGATCACCCTGAATGAATAAGCCGAATACGCCGATCTTTATGTAATAGATGATGGATTTAGAGTCCGTTTCTGTCGTGCACGACCGAAAGTCAAGCATGGTTTTCTATGGGACCGATTACGATACCGGAGCAGGCAGTTCAAACAAGTTTGCGTTTCCCTTTTGCACGTTTTTGTCCAATAAACCTTCGAAACGTTCTCTTTAGGTGGTCTACATCAACCGATCCAGCCGAAATTTGAGAGAAATGTGTATCCTAAAAAAATCTCCTCCTGTAACTTTAATCCACATTTTTTCCTCAAACGTTTGATGTTTTAAGCAAATTTGGACAATTATGACTTCAGATTGAGGAAATTTGACTAATTTTCCAACAACTTTTACAAAAATTTGGCTTCCGATTGAGAAAATATAACTAATTTTCAAACAAATTTGAGAAAATTTTGAAAAAAAAAGACCAATTGCCACACCAAAATTGGCATGAAAAAAGGGGTCATTGATATACCAGAAGGCTAAAAATGAGATTGATGTCTGTGGCAAGTTCCCGTATGGTCATTTGTGTTGAGAACCTCCCCTCCCCCGGCCTGTACATAACACCCCATACATCATAGCTGCTATTAATGCCCATTTGTAGGTAAACAAAATTGTGTTCAAAGTTTGCTAATAAAAAATATGCAAGACAAAATTGTGATTCTCTTCATTTGTATGATGCCTTTTCAACCATATGACCCTGAATACAGTCTATAGTCTAAAGCAAGGTCAAGTCAGATGGGGAAGATCACTGCTCTTCCATCTGACCCATTAGCTCAGTTGGTAGAGCATCGGACTAGTAAACCGAAGGTCCCAGGTTCAAATCCTGGATGGTCAGTGAATTTTTCACTGACTGTCAATTAATGTTGTGGTGTGGTAGAAGTTAAAAAAATTCTTCATGTAAGATCAAGTAAGTCATCCCTATCCAACCCCCGTCATTAGCTATTAAAGCGGCACTGGCAAATTTTCTCAAAATATGAAATTTCTTCAATTTGCTCTCAAATGATAGTCTAGGCCATTGGAAGAACAGAGATATATTTTACACATAAAAATAACATACCCAAAACAGATAGGGACATTGATATGAGGATAAAGACATCCAGGTAATTTGTAGGCCAACTTTTAATTTTCCATACTTTATACACAATGTGTTATTACATGAATATTTTTGACTCCGTTTTTTACTCACCGATATTAAAACCACAAAGGTTTGTAGACCGATCAAACGTGCCGTCATAGCCGTAGGAAACCCGCATCGCAGGCGTGTTCTTGTGTAAAGCCATTTCGTCGTCTGTTGAATGTAATGTCGCCGGCTACGTTAAATTCAAATCGTCTGTTTTACACCATAAGGAAACGATTTTGGTCTTAATCATTTCTGGGGAGGGCTTTTGTATATAAAGCCTTACAACCATGCAACAATATCGATTTTGCAAATCTTGAGGGCACACTATTTTCAAAAATGTGCCACTGTCCCTTTAATGCCCATGAAACTAATTGTGTTTCACATTAAAAATGTTCCAGAGAACAAAATTGCGATTTTCTTCCCATAAAAATGTGGCCAGAACATGAACATGTTACTGCTGTCACTTAACTAAGATTCGCTAGATGTATTCTTGTCACCCAAACACTCACTAATCTTTAAGTGTTGTAAACAACACTGGTTATCTCAATTTAGCTTTTTTCTTTGACATAACCTTTTCATTATTTCCCTTGTCTTAGTGTACAAGTGTATTCAATAAAGCAAGTGTAAGACTCACCACTTTGGCATGCCATACGGAGGACAATATCCACTTGCTGAGGAAAAGGTCCCTTTAGGATATTTCCCGAATCCACATTTCATGTGCTTTAAATTGTTCATCCACCAAATAATATCATTACATTATGCTGGGAAATCCGGTTTAGACCTCTTGAGAAAAGTTAGATTGATGGTTCTTCATAGATATATGTTTAAATTTGCATCGCTCTCTAAGTATATGTATAGCACATCTATCTATATTGCTGAAATTTTCATATTTTGTGTCCGAAGTGTGCACTGTTTGGCTTGTTATCTGGAAGATGTCATTAAGACGAAAAGTCTTTTTGATGCCAAAAGACCAAAAGACCAGACGGGAAACTAATTTCAACTCTGTGGTAGTGTGCCATAAGTCCCAACGTGATTATCTACTTTGTTCAGAATCAATTCCCAATCATACACCTAGCTTTTGAGTTTGTTCATGGGCCCTGGTAGTATGAAGATGGGAATATCCTGAGATCATCATCATGTCGCCTCACATCCCCCACACACACACACATAATCCACAAAAGGAGCAAAAGGTCTACTTATTGTTATTTTGGGGGATGGTTATGCATAACATGTCCAAAGTGGTGAGCAATTTGACAAGAAAGTCCCTTTTTTTGAGAGATGTCAAAAAGGAACATTTTAAGGGTTATGATTTGAAACAACTTGGTAACTCTAGGTTGGTTAAACATGATTAGAAGGCCTTCCAATTTGGATGCTCTAGGGAAAGTATTATTTTGTCTACTGTCCTTTTAAGGGTTAGTCTGCTTTTACCAAAAAGTCCCAATTTTCAAGTCCCACACCCTCTAAATAAGGAGTTTCAAAAGTACCGTTAACAAGTACAAGTAATTTGATGGGTCTAAAAAGCACCCGTAAAAGCTCGTAAAAATATGGTAGTGTAAAATCTACCCTAATAAGGAAGGCAATATTTGACCCCTTATCACGGCATACTTTTGTTTTTGTAGGCTATACGAATAAAGCTCATGACAAAAAACCAAAAAAATGAGCCGATACGATACAAGCTCAAAAAACCCCACAAATCAACCCTATTGTAATTAAGTCCCGGTTCAAGGTGAAAAGTACCACCCTGTTTTACCAGATTTCAGTGTTTTGCTACCGCTTTTCGTGTTACGTATGTATTGAACAATACCCCTTTTACGTGTTTCCTTGGTCGCCCATGATATCCCCTTATCATTGATCAGTGACCCCTCCCAGGGGGGGGTGGGGGGCCGCGGGCTCTGGAAGAGTAAATTAAAACACACACATTGACTGAGACGAAAATAACTATATATATACCACTTTTTATCTCTGTATTGCAATCGTGTTTGTTTCCCAGTTATAACAATTCATTCCATGGGTTTGGTATATAGACACAACACCGTTTTCTCTGTACATTTTCATAAAACACTTGGTTTACTTAGCCATGGGCATTAATTAATAGCAAGTTATAATGGGGGTTGGTGTCACTATACATTGTGCCAAACCATGAGGCCAAACTCTTGCTTTAGACAGAACTGGGGTCTAGTAATGGCAATTATGCATATTATTGTCTCTAATTAGCTTATTTGCTATAACAAGAAAACAAAAGCCAGGTACAAAATCAATATCATTAACAATGTTCCTTGTGCAATTTTGCCCACATTTGATACCAAGGTCGCTTTAAATATACTTTGTACGATGTATGACCGCTTTGACCTTTGACCTCTTGTCCAAGTCACTAAAGGTCAACAGAAAAACATATCAACATCGTAATTTTTGAAAGACAGAACCCAGTAATAATACGTTCATTGTGGTTGCCAACAATTAACATGAGCTTCATAAAATCACTCTCTGGAGACTTAGGCCCCTCCACTATAGTACGTGTTTTTCTGAGAGCAATCTTTGCTGCTGGGATGGGCAGGGATATGATCAAAATAAAGATGTACTGTCCGTCAGGTATATATTTGCCAGTTGTCCAAAGACTTTTGGTCCAACCTTCGGTATTTATGGTAATCTGAACAGTATTACTGTCCTGTAAGTAAGTAAAAGCTGCCCTGTGCAAACCTATTACAACCGCCAATTCTTGATACTTTTGAATTATGAAGCAGCTATTTGAATGTTCAATTTGACACCATGTGCGTATTAGTTGAAATGAAAAGGCCTTGAAATAATGACCTGTGAAATCGACAAGTGAATGGAATCACAAGCTCTAATGTAAAATCAATGGAGTGTGGCAAGTTGCCATCATTGCAGAGGCCACATTTCTTTTTTATTTACTTCTTTCAACTTCCTTCATTAATAAGATTTCCTTTTTAGTCTGTAGGCTTTTTGGTAAGATTTTTGTTAAATACATTGGGTCAATGTAATACATTTGATCATTTTGTGTATAGTACGTTTCTATGTTGATAAATCATGGCCCTAAACTTATGAAACCTGATAATAATTTCTAAGTGTAAATGTTAAGTGAGGTGAGTAGAGTAAATGTAATCAGGGACAGTCCCTGATGTAACATGGAATGTTAAAGAGACATAGGAGATTTCCAGAAAGAAGCCCCAATTTTTCTCGAACCCCGGTTTTTTAGCAATATTTGGATGCTTTACCAAATATTAGATCACACCTGAGGAGAATAAGCCGAATGCGCCCGTCTGTATGTAATAATGATGATAAGTAGTTTCTGAGAATTCTTGTCGTCACGACAGAAAGTCAAAGCATTATTTCTAAATTCTATGGGGAACGATTTAGCAGGCAAGTT